>JAVRXN010000014.1:49178632-49336132 GCA_033556935.1 Timema podura
GCAAAAGACTGTACCGGGTATCAACTGTATTTATTAGCACTATTTGCAAAGGGGCCCCGGGGCTCGATCCTATTCATGTTGTTAACCTTTGATTTTGTACACGTTAAAGTGTATTTATTACACACGTGTGTTATATTGAATTGGATGGTGAAAATAGCGCCAAACATCCCCCCAGTTATGACACCCCCCAACCCGTCGCCGCCGCAACGCCTCCGAGTTGTGGAAAAGGGTGTTCGAGCCCGAGGGAGACGGGTCCCGCAACCCGTGGCCGGCCCCGTCTTCGGAACCAAATAGTAGGGCCCGGTAAATAATCAGGTTGGTGGAGCGTTGCCAAAAGGGGCGTCCCTCTCCGTTTCGCGCGGAGAGAACAAAAATATTAGGCGGTTTTTTTACACCAGCAGAGAAGTTACCGTACATCTGGTTGCCCCTCGAGCGATCGTGACGCCCTAAGCTGGCTCGAAGAGCAAATTACGGCCTGCTCAATCTCCGTAGGACCACGGTGTCAGTGCCGATGATCACGTCGGCTTACTTTTGAATAGAACGGACTTGACGTTGAATCCTGTGTATGTCATATTTAGGCGAGCAGATCAGCTGGACGCTCGAACCGTGCTCGATAACTTAAGTCGAGTGCTGCATAGTAATAGTTTGTTCTTGAGTACGGCACCACTGTACGTTAAACTCAGCCATTTTAAGGAGCCTCGCGGCAGTGGCAATCATTAATGTGATAAACTCGCTCCCGCTTCCACATATAGCCGTAATAATAAAGGAATAATTACTATTCAAAATGGCGACACACTCTGCTTTGACCGCGGGCTGGTGGTCGCCAAGGCTATATGTGACGTTAAAAGAGAACCAGGTGTAGCGTCCTCAGACGAGGAGGCCACAAAATAATACAAGGAAAATACAAAAGGGTAAATAACAACAACAAGAGTGAGTGCACATGAGTTCAAGACTAGAAATGTTCCGTAGAGAAACATTACGCGTCTAATCTCGCCACTCCCACCTGTTACTGAGAGTATCAAAATATATGGGAGTCGTCTATCACTAGAGAGCCTTAAAATGCGTCACCCTTCCTAACCACTGAAAAATATTAGATAAATTACATTAAACAACCAAAAACCTAGGACATGTGATGGTATATAATAGTTAAAAATAAAAAATTAGTCATGTTGAACCAATATTTATTTTGGATAGGACAATCCGAAGTTTAACAATTCAAATAAGTACTAATTATTGTTGTTATAACAATTATATGTACATTATGTACAAGTGCTTTGGACTTTAACATTGAAAATTAGCCCACTATAACGGGTCTGGGCAGAAATGATATTCTGCCAACAATAAAGTTACAATTAGAGTAATATTTTCTTTACAAGTAAACAAAAAATGTACGGTTATATATATATATAATAGAATAATAGTAAATATGGACAATACAATCGGTCTAAAAATTATTTACCCTATCAATCCTGATTTGGTTCAATCAGCGCTGGCGTGTTGTATTGCGACAACATTGACTCTCAAGTCTAAAAGGTAAATATTTCTCAAGAAGAAAACATTAATAGGTTGCGAAATAACCCCAAGAAATCTAAGTATTATATCAACAAGACTATTTAATATAAACATAACAGTAAATGTCAATAGTTCCCCTAACATAACAATTTGTATAAATTATAAATCGTGACTACGCCCATTTCACCCTGGCGCGTTGTAAAAAGACAACATAGGCTTATAAGTCCAATACCACAATATGAAGCAATAATTAATTTAGAGTTCCACCGTAATTAATACAAATAAATCATTACACCTCAACCGGTGACAAGACGCCATTACAAGTTAATTGCCAGACTTCTATTTAAATTTAATTTTTTAAGATAACAAAAAAATTAAGCCAAAAAGGAATTTTGAAATAATAAAAAAATATATATAAAAAAAGATGTTAAATTAGCCGAGATAGAATTTGGGTTCTTACATTTTCAAACGCAGGAAGCCGAAGCTTGTACTAGTCCTAATCCAGCTCTGTCCCAATTGTGTGGTTCATTGGGTCAGACACAAATATATATACAGATACAACAAAGAGGAGGGGCATGATGGGTAAGCAAGAGGGGAAAGATTCTGGAATATCAAAGGAACAATGTTATGCGCATTTCTACGTGCCTCGGGAAGACCGGTGGTTTTTTCTGGCACAATCTAGAAGAGAATAACTATAACTGCGCATGTCCAGCCCACATGTGGGGTTCGCTAAATCGCCGTTCAATTCGCTCCGCCAGTGTACATTTTCTCTCGGGTGAAGGAAGGTGTGCATAGCAGAAGTTACGTCGCTCTTCCACGTTGCCTCCAATCACGGACAAATGGGGTAAGGTTCAACCATCGATATAGCAGTTGTGTATTTTATTGACCATCCGATGCTACACAGGATACATGGACGTGAACACCTTTAGGCCGATCAAAAAGGGTCGTCATATTCAAAAACTCAAAGCAGAGGAACTATGTCATGACGCCAGTGTGAATCTTTTGAAAGGTGGTGGGCTCACCCAACTGATACCATTTCAAGCATACCTCTCCGAATACAAAATCACCGTGTTCAGGGAACGTCGGGGGAGGCAAGTCTTATATGAGGGACCTACCCCTCACGTACATTCCTTTAAGGGCCAACTTGATTTGTATTTTCACGATGACAAGCAAAACCATTTTAATGTGATAACATCCTTGACAGCCGCGTTTAAGTGCGAGTACTTTTGCCGCGAGTGCCGTGTACCGTTTGATCATAAGAACAAGCACAAATGTGAATCCGCGTGCAAAAGATGCTACGCTAAACCGGCCTGTAGCGGAGATCTATCTGTGAAATGTAAAGATTGCGGGCATCGGTTCACAAATCAGAAGTGTTTTGATAACCATAAACGTCCCGGTTTTTGCCGAGGCCGCATGTCGGTCTGTGACGTCAAAAAGGTTTGCGAGGTATGCGGGCAGTTTTTCAGTCTGGAAAGAGCAGGATTTTCAAACAGGTGTTATGAAACTTTTTGTAGAGTATGTGAGACCCATCGTCCTTTTGGCCATTTCTGTTATATGAAGCAGGCCCCGGCCTGGCCGTCGATGGAAAAGAGCAATTTCATGTTTGTATTCTACGATTTTGAATACAGACAAGAAACGCTTCTTCAAGGTGCGACCGCCACGTACTTGCTCGAACCCAACCTCTGTGTCGTACAGACGTGTTGCAGGGCCTGCGTTCATATAGATGCGAATAACCATCATTGCGCCGATTGCGGGGGCGATAGGACTCGTATATTCAAGGGTGATACCACAATGGCCAAATTTTTCGGATTCCTAGAGCAAATTAAAGCTTCAAAATTCAAGGATATTACCATACTAGTCAATAATGCCAAGGTCTATGATGGGAATTTCAATTTAATGTATATTATGGAGGCGAAAAAATGGATTCCAGAGCTCATCATGAACGGTGGGAAAATCATGTCCATGCGTTACGGCCCGCTCCACTTTATTGACTCGCTGAACTTTCTCCCCATGTCGTTGTCCAAGATGCCGAAAACGTTCGGCTTGGACGCATCTTTGGCCAAGGTACATTTCCCCCATTTTTTCAATAAAAAATAAAACGCGGTGTATAGGGGTCCCTTGCCACCGAAAGAGGACTACGGCGTTGGTGAGATGTTTGCAGAGGGAAAGGAGCACTTTGAGACGTGGTATGACGCGTTGGTCAAAGAAAATTATGTCTTTGATTTTAACCGCGAGCTGGAAGTGTATTGCGTGAAAGACGTAGAGATACTACGGAAGGCCTGCCTGAACTTTAGAGACATGCTCGTGGAAAAAGCAAATGTGGATCCTTTCAGAGAGGCGTGTACTATCGCAGGAGCGGCCATGTTGGTTTACCGCCGAAGTCACCCAAAGGAGAATACCGTCGGTATTGTTTCTAATGGTGGCTACAGGTGCGTAGACCAACATTCGCACGTCGCCGTACAATGGCTCTTCTGGGAGGCCCGTCGACGGGGTGTCTCTATTCTTCATGCGGGTAACGGCCGTGAGGAGTATGTGTTGGGGCGACGTGTAGAAGGCGTTGTTAAAGATGGATATAACACCACCGTCTTCCAGTTCTGGGGGTGTTATTGGCACGGGTCTCCGCTCTGTTATCCGGACAGGACCACCCCTATCAAAAACAGCCACCGCAAGACCATGGAGACGCGGTATGAAGAGACCATGGCGTGCGTGGAAAAAATTTAGAACGCCAGCTACACGTTCGTAGAGATGTGGGAGTGTACGTTTAATGCGATGAAACGTACCGACAAGGACTTGCAACGATTTGTACTCCGGCACGGGGTGAATGCCAAGGACCCTATCAACCCCAGGGAAGCATTCTTTGGCGGGCGTACAAATTGTATCAAACTCTTCCACGAAGCGGGCCTTTGTTGTGGGGAGAAGATCAAGTACTTGGATGTGTGTTCGTTGTACCCATACGTTTGCAAGTACAATAAATACCCCGTCGGCCACTCTAAAATTCACTTGGAGCCAAATTGTCCCGCTATAGATCGAGTAGAAGGCATAGCCAACGTTACGGTGACGCCTCCGCGGGATTTATTCTGGCCCGTATTGCCTACCCGGATGCAAGACAAATTGATGTTCATCTTGTGCAGTAAATGCGGGGAGGATAAGAGCCAAGGCGCGTGTCGGCACAACGACAAAAAAGATCGCTGGTTGACAGGCGTCTAGGTTATTGACGAGATCCGGAAAGCCGTCTAGAAAGGCTACACCGTTGAAGCAGTGCACGAAGTGTGGGAGTACGATGTATCTATTTACGACCGTCGGACACGTTCCGGGGGCCTGTTTAACGGCTACATCGATACTTTTGTGAAAATTAAACAAGAAGCCAGCGGCTGGCTCGAGTGGTGCACTTCTCGAGAGGAAAAGTTAGCATACATTTAAAATTATGAGCAAAGGGAGGGGGTAAAACACGATTTCGATTCTGTTTGCAAAAACCCCGGTCTCCGCACGCTGGCTAAACTCTTTTTGAATTAGCTCTGGGGAAAGTTCGGGCAAAGACCCGATTTACCACACGTAGCCGTTGTCAACGACTATCAGGTCGTCCACAAGTACCTGACGGATCCGTACATAACCGTGGACAGCGTCATCGATGTAAATGATGAGGTTATGTTCTTCAATTACAAGGATGCGTGAGACGCGTTGCGCCCTAACCCTAACACGAGTGTGGCGGTGGCATGCTACAAGACCGCTATGGCTATGTTGCACCTATACGGCATCCTTGAACAGTTGGGGGACCGCGTTCTGTATCACGATACGGATAGCGTTCTGTTCACCGAACGCCCCGGCGAATGGAGTCCGCCGACCGGAGACTTTATAGGTGACCTCACCGACGAACTTCAAGATTACGGTCCGGGAAGCTACATCGGTGACTTTGTATCTGGCGGTCCCAAGAATTACACGTACCTAGTTTGTGTTGGTGGTGACGCTGCCACCTCAACAAAAACGGTGTGCAAGGTTCGCGGGATCACCATAAACTACGGCAACCGGAACGACGTTAATTTTGACTTTCCGAAAGTGATGGTCACCGAACAAGTGGCGGAACGGTACATACAGATACCGCACAATATTATAAGAAAAGATCTTGCGACTGTATGTACCGTTTCGAAGCGTAAAGTCTACCAGCCGGTGTACACCAAACGGCGGATAACCGATGATTATAACAAGCTGCCGTTTGGGTATCAGAGTGCTTGCAAATGCGCTCGCCACGACTAAAAGGTGATCATTTAGACTGGCTGAATAATCATATTTTTTTGTCTTTCACACTAGACAGTTCCAATGACATACCATTTTTCAAATTTTTTTCTGCATGAAAACAAGCATATTTTTTTATTGATTTATTTGATGTATCCGGGATAATTTTTATATTTTTTTTATCCACCATTATAAATCTCCACCTAACTGGTAAATTCTAGTCAAATAAAATTAGTTGTTTGTATATATTTTAATTCTAGTCAAATTTGATTGTATATATATTTTAATTCTAGTCAAATTTGAAACCATCTGTACATATTTTCAAATAATCTTCAAACTGGACATTGTAATTTAGTATCGAGGCCACTATTCCCTCTACGAGCTCAAGAAATTGATTATTGTTTTCATAATATATATTCTATAACTATAATTTTTTTTTGTAAATAAATATTCCAAGTATACCTTTCATAGTATGAGATATACTTGTAAAAAACACACCTTGATTTGTGTAAATAAATATCCCAAGTATACTTTTCATGGTGTGAGCTATGTTTGTGTAAATAAAAATTACAAGTATACATTTCATGGTGTGGGTTATATTTTTTAAAAAAAATTTGATTTGTGTAAATAAATATATCTTAAATTGGGTGAAATAAATTTTTAAAAACTTTAATTTGAGTAACCAAATATATTTTTAATTGTGCGAGATAAGTTTGTAAAAACATTGATTTGTGTAAATAAATATTATAAAAACTTTTATGTTTGTGTTTTAACGTCTACACCCCCTTCCTATCCTATAAATACAAGCTCATATAGTCTATAAGCTCAGTCTCAAACATTATGGACAAGTTGAAACATCTGTTTTCGGCCATCATCAGTGGCCCTTCCGGCTGTGGGAAGTCACACTATGTTGCCGAATTTATCCGCAACTTGGACACTAAGTGTGACGTTAAATTTGATAAGATCACCTGGTATTATGCTCTATGGCAACCGGGATTCGAACAAGACGGCTCAGTCATATTCTGTAAGGGTCTGCCCGAAATGGACGACACCTTTTGCGACTCTCCGCAGCCGATTATCCTGGACGACCTGATGCGGGAAGCCAACGAGGTGGTCGTCGATCTTTTCACCAAGGGATGCCACCATCAAAATATTAGCGTCATGTACCTTACACAAAATATATTCCACCAGGGCCGGGGGAAAAGAGACATTTCCTTAAACGCGCACTATATAGTGCTTTTTAAAAATCCCCTGGATCGAGCTCAGATTCAGCACTTTGCACGGCAGGTATGTCCTGAAAACCCACGTGTTTTACAAGAGGCTTACGCCGATTCTACAAGTACTCCCCACGGCTATATTTTGTTAGATTTCAAGCAAGGTACACCCGAATGGCTCAGATATAGAACCCGCACTAATGTCGGTTGCTGCGTGTATCTTCCACGCAAAAGCTATAAAAACACCGACACGTCCCGCTTACAGATCATTTCATAACCATGAGTTCCAAAGTGTTGAAGCAAACCCCTCTGCTGCGTGCGATGCACCACATGAAGCCCCAACAACGTGTCACATTGCTGAAAACGGCCAACAAGAAACTTATAGACGCCGTCTGCGAGTGTGCCTACAACACTTTAAAAGGGAGGGTGCCACTGAAAAATGTGCAGAAGACAAAGTTACGTGCTCAAAAACAGGTGTTGCGCAAGCTGGTCAAACGAGGAGAATGCTGGAAGAAGAAGAGACGACTGCTCGTTCAGAAAGGAGGAGCGTTCCTGCCCTTACTATTATCGCCTTTGATCAGCGGCGTCCTCGGTTCCTTGTTCAACAAGTAGACGATGGAACACACGAAAAAGATGATATTGATGTCTCCGGAAACATTACACCCCTACGAGCAACACCACCAACAAGTGGCGTCAGCAATAAATCTAGCGGTCTCCAAGCTGGACAAGGAGATGGAAAAAAAATCCTCTCCTCGAAATAGGACGACAAGTCTAAATGGACTCTATACCAACAAGTGCTAAAGCACTATCTGCACTTAAGTCAACACCCGCTACCACCGCTTGAAATTAGCGCCATCACAACTCCTGAAGTGTCTGTACTTCCCATCCCCGCCGTACTCAATACCGTACCGGTACAGGCACCCAAATAAGCTGAACTATTACTAGAACATATTATTTCCCGAAGCGGCATCTCTTGGGACTCGAACGGCGAAGTGAGTATTCACGATACGCCTCTCTGTGGATCCAACATCGTGGATTTAGTCAACGATCTGGTCAGAGCTAGAAGACACAATGGGCCGACGGGGTGGCGAGAGTTTCTCACCGCGCTGCAGAAAAATAATGTGTCGAAGGAATTTATTGCAAACCCGAAACTTTTGGCACCCATTAGAGATCCGACGACCGTATCACTTACACCGTCGCCGCAACGCACCAAGAAGAAGAAACTGAAAAGGGTGGACGAGAACAGGTGGCTGCCGTTCCAAGCTTGATGGACGACATCTACTTCAACCCCGCTCATCCTGGAGGGTTTGCAGGGGTGGCGTCGCTCGTACGAGCGTCCAAGAAATATCCCGCCCAATTACGAGAATGGCTTCGTGCGCAGGACGCTTATACCCTAAACAAACCGGCGATAAAAAAGTTTCCACGCAATCGCTACGTGGTGACCAACATTGACGATCTCTGGCAAGCCGATCTCAACGATATGCGAAGTATCGCCAAATACAACGACGGTGCCGTGTACTTGCTCACCGTCATCGACGTGTTTAGCAAAATGGCTTGGGTGAGGACGCTTCCGTCCAAGACGCGGAGTGTCGTGAGGGACGCCTTTCGGGACATTTTCGAGCAAAGCGGACGTAATCTTGTAAGTTTGCAGATTGACAAGGGGACAGAGTTCACGGCTTGGCTAGTCCGGAAATTTCTCGAGCAAGAAGGCGTCGATTACTACACCACTCATAATCCGGACGTGAAGGCGAGCGTCGTGGAGTGATTCAACAGAATTCTGAAAGGACGCACGTGGCGCTACTTTGCCAGAAATAACACGTATCGCTATGTGGACGTCCTCCAAGATCTCGTCGACGTTTACAACGGCGCAAAACATTCCAGTATCAAGATGGTGCCCGCCGACGTTTTCAGAAACCGACGTGCTTCGTGTCAGAGATAATCTGTACGGTGTGAGACGTCCAAACACGAATATCTAGCCGAAACTCAAAGTCTGTGACACGGTGCGTATTAGCAAAGCCAAAATGCTGTTTGAAAAGGGATACGAGAGCAATTAGTAGCGAGGAGATTTTCAAAGTCGACAGTGTCGCGATGCGGCAACCAGTCGTCTACAGGATGACCGATCTTGACGGCGAAGAGGTGGAGGGAACGTTTTACGAACCCGAATTGCAACGCGTACGTCTTCCGGAAACTTTCAAAGTTGATCAAATATTACGTGCCAAGGGCAAAGGCGCCAGAAGGAAAGTATACGTGCATTGGAAAGGTTACCCGGGCAAGTTTAATTCGTGGATTCCTGCCAGTTACGTCAGCGCGCTACATGAAAGACCAGTTTTACGTCCCTTTGCCGAGCGACAGCTCTATGGGATATTTACCGAAAAATAACATCACGAATTTCACCATGCAACTACCCTATCGTCTCACGCTCGACGGGTGGTGGGAAGTCACTCTGGCCGAATTTCAATATCCGTGTTCTTTCACCACCGTGCCAGAGGGCCAAAATATTGTATAGTTCAACTGGGTGGACGCCAATGGGTGGAACAAATATTCAAGGATCACATCCCAGCGGGAAATTACAGTACTATCCACGAATTTATCAAGTGCTAAACGAAGTAGACGCGTTTAAAGGCGATAAAGGGTTTGTTCAAGTACACAAACCCTAACAAAAAGGTGGACGTTGTTTCTTCTTCGGCAAATATACAGCTGGTGACGCTGTCCAATCAACTAAGTCTACATCTCGGATTAGATCCTGAGACTAATCTGATCAAAGTCCCAAAGTCACGTACGCCGCCAACATTCTACTAGGCTTGCCCTCACAAATGTACGTCTACACGGATATCGTCGATCCTCAACCCGTGGGCGAAATCGTAGCACCTCTTTTGCGTATCGTCGGTATCAACAACACAAACTATCTCTACGGCATACACCGGACAATAAGCTATAGCCCTCTGAACTACGTGCCCGTACTCAGGAGGGAAATCGAAAGTCTGGAAATCAATATAAGAAAGGACACCGGTGAACCTGTACAATTCGAGTTTGGAAAAGTGTGCATGAAACTTCATTTTCGACGCTGCTCAACATGAACAGTCTCTAGCAAAGATAACACGTCGAAATGGCTGGAACGGGTATATCTTCGATCTACCGCGGTGCTCTTTATCAACGCGGCCACAGAATGGAAGTTTTTCAGCGGACTTTTCAAGAGCGTCGTACCATTGCTGAGAAGCGGCGCCAGAGCCATCGGAAAACAAGCGTTTCATACAAGTATCGACGTGCTCTCCGACGTCGCCAATCAGCGGCGTCCTTTCAAAGAGGCCCTACGTCAGCGTGTCGGTGAGGCTGGAACAAACCTGAAACACAAAGCGGAGCAGAAGATCGACACGCTGATGACCGGCTCGGGCTATAAAAGGCGTCGTAAGAAGCAACGACGTCACTCTTCTCACGTTACGCGACGTAAAAGGGTCAAGAAAGAAGCGATAGATATTTTCAGCTGAAATGTCGTTTCTACACCCCCAGTTGTGCGAGTGTGCCGCCAGTGAATTAGATATATTTTCTGTGCCACCCACTCAGACCAGTCTTGAAAGCGGACAATGGCTCCAATACAAACCTGTCTCTTCCCTCACCGATGATTCTCCCATCGAATTTACCGTTACCAGCCAGGGCGAATTATATATCGATCTCTCGCAGACGATGCTCTATCTCAGGGTGGCCGTCATGAAATCCGACGGTGGCGCTTTCAAAGAGACGAATCAGATCGCTCCCGTCAACAACTGGTTGCACTCGCTATTCACACAGGTGGATGTGTTTTTAAACCAAAAACTAGTCTCACCGCCCAGCAACACGTATGCTTATAGAGCGTACATAGAGTCGCTGCTCAATTACAACAGAGAACGCATCTAAATTGTGGTATGTGGTTCGCAGTCAGCCCCGGAACCTTCGAGGTGGTTAACGCGTCAACAGAGGGTTTGAGGCTCGTCGCAGTCTCACCACAAAAAGCAAGACGGTGGATCTTTTGGGCTACCTACACGGTAACGTGTTTAACCAAGAGAAATACCTATTGAACGGCACTGAACTCAGAGTCAGGTTGGTCCGTTCCCAAACGGGTTTAGTCTTATGTCCGTCCCTGAAATTCTAAAATTTAAGGTTCACATCGTCGAGGCCGGTCTTCTAGTGCGACGCGTCAAAGTATCACCGTCTTACTGTTGACGCACGCCAAGGGTTAAACGTCAGTCCCGCAAAGTATCCCGTCACCCATGAGGAAGTAAAAACACTCACTATTACCGCGGATGTGAAAGGGAAATCACTGGACGTGTTCACCGGTCAGTTACCCAAGCGATTCATCGTGAGATTTGTATCGAACACCGCGTTCAACGGAGACGCCATCAAGAACCCGTTAAACTTTCAAACGTAAGGCATGAACCATTTCATCTATACGTGGACGGGAACAAGTGACGTCGAAACCGTTACAACCCGATTACACAAACGGCAACTATGTCATGTCCTACCACACGCTTTTTCCGGAATGGGTATCCATTTCATGAACGAGGGTAGCGACGTCACACGGGAACCTTCCCTAAGGGATATCATCTCGTGGCTTTCGATCTCACACCTAATCTCTCCGCCCACATCTCGTCGAACTGGAATTTGACGTGGCACGGTTCTCTGAGCATCGAACTGAGCTTCGCCAGAGCTCTCACCGAAACGGTCAATTGTATCTGTACGGGGAGTTTGACAACATCAACACCGTCGAAAAGGACAGAAACGTCGTGACCGACTACGGGAGTTAGTATAAACGGCTCGCCGCCTCCTTTCCCCTTCATTTTATCATGGACGTCGTCGTCGTCGTCGTAGATTTCCAGAGTTTCATCGACGACCGAAACAAGTTTATCGTCAAGGAACTGAGTGTTTGCGGTACATTACTGCAACATTGGGTGTTTAAACCCTCATACGCTATCGAGGACTTTCACCGGCTGCCAGAAAGAAAGCCGACTATATCGTCAAAAATCTGCACGGTATTCCCTGGGATAGCGGTGATGTGATTACATCCTGCTCGAATCCCTCATCTCCCGCGCCACGACGCACGCAGAAACCGTCTACGTCAAGGGGAAGAAAAGAAAAAGTTTCTGGCCAAATACACGTCGACCCCGATCGTAGATCTGCATGACAGAGGTTGTCCTTCGTTGAAAACACTTAAATTGGGCCGCATCATGTGCACGGCGCACAGTTCTATGCGGAATTTCTGTTCGTTCTTCCATCGTCTGCGGACTTCTAGAATGAACGCGCACACCATAAGACGCGCGCTGAAAACAAGCCCGTGGTTCCGTTCTGTACGGTCTGGTATTTCCTCGCTGATCAGCTACTCGCAAGAATAGCGTGACCTGCAGCTATCGTCGTCAACACCGATCCGCACACCAAGCCCGGCAATAATTGGGTTGCCATCTTTATCGACGAGAACGGCGTGGGAGAATACTTTGACAGATACAGTTTTCCACCACGTATAAAGTCACATAGGGCTTTTATACGCAAAAACACTTGTCGCACGTCTCATAACACAATACAACTTCAAAGCGTAGCCTCGGACGTTTGCGGACATTACTGTCTCGTGTACCTTCTCTATCACGCCCAGAACATTCCGATGAAACCTTTCCTCGCCCTATTCTCACCCACAGATCGTGCCGCCAACGACGCTAACGTGTTGAGATATTACAACACATTTTTCAAGACGCTAGGGTCCTGCGCCGCCGCCCTGCAAGAGGGTGCGTCCAATCGGCGTGTGCCTATAAAAGGAGCGTTCCGACGGCGTGCCGGGCATAATCATGAAAGACCAAGACGTATGCGCTAGGCAGGTGAAGCCTCTCACCGTCGCCGGTATTTTCAACACTCTATTTCCGCTGGACGCGGTCAACGCCAAGCAAATCATCGTCGGCATGAGCGTCCAGAACATTTTTACGCCGTATGTCCAGCTAGAAAAATGTGCGGGAACTGCACCGTGTTCAACCGTACAGAGTGGAAAGAACTGGGCGGCTACAAGCAGGTCATATCAAAGTTTTTCACCAACACGCATCCTCCGCAGAAGATCACTCTGACCAATCATGAAATCTCCCTGAGACGCATGTGCGGTAACCGTATGGTCGTCATCAGCGAGAAACAGGACACGGGACTCAAACGGTTAGCCTATCTAGCACCTAGCTGGGCGCGTCTTTGTGAGGTGTGGGACCTCATCGACGCAGCCATCAACCGCAGGGCTATGTGGTCGACATCGGTCGCGCGCTATTGCAACGATCTGATCGACACACTCGTCGTGGATGTGTGCGACGAATCGACGGATGTCGTCGACCTCGATCAGCCTACGGTGGAAACGCACATAAGAAACCTGGATCTCCTCAGTGCTACCTACTATACAAGAAAAGTCGTCGGTTTGGATTATTACATGCTGGATTGTGAACTGAAAACAATTTTACTGACACATCTAAAAGACAATGTAGAAAATCGCATGAACGACTATATTCGCCATTCCTGTAAAAATGTATAATTATATATATAATTATTTGTAATATCCGTGTTTTATTGACTCCCCCGTGCGCCGATCGATCATCGATCATAGATCATTAACTATAGATTATCGATCATAGGGTGGTGCAAGGAATGCCCTCGACAAGCACGGTCACGTTCAAGGTCGCGGCCAGGTAAAAAGCGGGAACGAGGATGCGAGTGTTTAGATTCGCCAGGGGGAACTGGGGTGGTTTTCAACTCTCCCTCTGAGCGACGACCGATCAGGGGGGCCTGGGAGATGCAGGGAATGCCCGGGTGTCAGACAATCACGTATATGTTTAAGGGCAGGAACAACAACAGGATGCCTGGTGCAATAACAACGGGTCATTAATATAGACCGTTTTCGATATGAACGCTCTAAAGGCATTAGATATAGACAGTTTTCGGTAATAAGGGGTATAACGAGTGGTCGACCACACTAATGCTAGGTATTGGAGAATCCAATTTGAAGAAACGTCAAAAAACGTAACTATATATCACAATTGTCACACAAATATTTGAGATTTATTATTGTATTACTTATTTAGGTTTATCGAAAATATAGTTGGTCTAACATTTAACTAAAGTTTAAACTTATTTTTATTTTAGGGTTTTGGTGTTGAAAAGGTTGGAAGGCTTAGTCCACCCTTTATCGAAAAGATGAAACAAGATTTTGTAAAATATTGTCAGAATTTATTAAATCAATTTTATGAATTGATATTTAAGAGTATTAGCTTATTAACATTTCAATATCCAGATGCAAATTTTTTGGTCATTTTTTGGATATATTAAAGAAAATGGCAGGTGAAAATTGGATTTATGAACTTTTAGATAGTCATTGCTTATCACTTCATCTACCTCAGACAACAAGCATTGCCAGGAATGAGGGTTTCAACAAAAGTAAAATACATTTTTACAATAATTTATACTACGATTTTCCCCAAGGTCGTATTTCTAAAATGGATGAAACGATTATTTGAAAAATTCCTAACGGAATACTAAAGTTAGGAGACACTGGGAAAAGGTTTTTTGGGCAGACTGTAGCTGCTGTTTGTGCATTAGTGCCAATGCAAACTAAGTTCCGTCTGCTTTAATCTTTCCCCAAAAACGAATAAAAAATGAACTAATAAATGGATCTCCACCAGAATTACTACCACTTTGTTCAGATTCAGGCTATATTAATGGTCAACGATTTGTTTATTGGTTTGGTCACTTTCAAACAAATGTCCAATCCACTGAGGCTAATCGAGTTTTATCGGTCTTGGACAACCATAGCTTCAATGTTAATTTGTCAACAGTAAATCTCTGCACTCAGCCCTAAATAACCTTAATTAGTGTTCCTCCCCTATCTACTTCTGTTGCCTCATGGTGTAACACACAACACTCGATGTGTACTAGACTACACTAGCGATGACGGCGAGATCGAGGTTTGAATCTCGGTCGGTAGTACAAAAGGTGGTTCTTCCGAAATGGTTTTCTTCTCTTCTCTCCAACAAATTCGAGTACACTTCCTATAAATATAACCTTCCTAATCCCAAAAACCATTAGCGTTAGTATACATAAACGTGTAACCCGTACGTTTAGTAAGACGCGTTGATAAAAACAGAATTATACCTCCCCATAAAACTCAATCTCTAGACAGAAGCTATTTGAAACCCTCAAATATTAACTATCGAGGGTTGGCTAAATCTCTGTCGATGTCTCTGTTTGAGAGTGAATGGGGGTAGAGGCGCTTCCCCTAATCACCACTCGTGGTTTGTAGCTTTTACCTCCCGGGAAGGCTGGTTAGGCCACCTCCACGGTCCCCACTGGGCAACACATGTTGAAACCTTCTCGAGGTGATTCCTAAGGCTAGGTATCTGGCCTCTTCCAATGAATTAAATGGGGTGACATATGTTAAATATCTCCTGACGGTGATTCCTATGATCAAGTTTCGATTCCTAGGAGGGCAACATAGATCAAAGCCCTGATGGCGATTCCTAGGCTGTGCTGAAGCTCCCTTTCTTGTGAGTCTAGCGCACATGAGAGGAGGAGCCATATCCTCCCACCGATAGGAAGTCTGGTTTTCCCAGCTGGTTGATGCTGACAGGTTTGACTTCAGGAACTGACCGCTGGTCCCTAAATTGATCTTTGCACGTATAATGTGCGTAGCTACACTCGAAGGACATGCCTTAACGAATAGAGGAGTCTCACAAGAGGTGTTGGTTCCCCAGACAAGTGGTAGCTAAACCCTGCCATTCAGATGAGTTTCCCCTATGAAAAGTTCTTGACTTATATAAGGTGTAAAACTTGAGACGTAGGGGAGTCTACTGATTAATCCATGTACACTCAGTGTGCTAACAGAAACACATGTGTTACACCTAGTTCTAACGTCTAACTTTTTCACTGTGGAGATTCTCTATTATTAAAGCCAGTTATGTTAAAGTAATATTTTATATAGTAATTTTTTTATAATTTTCTCAATGTAAATAATTTTATTTTTATATAAAATGATTTTACCCAATATTAAAAATAAATTATCATGATGGAATGATGATAAATTACACGTTGCTCAATATGGTCCACACCATTTATTTCTATTTCCTCATCGATACTATTTGATCGTAATAATATATCATATTTTTCATTACTATTTTTTTATTTTTTAATTATGTATTTAAATTTTAATCTATATTTTCTTATATTGTAATTACATTTTATATAATCTAATTTTAAATACAAATTTAAGCCTTTTCTTATTTGATTTTTATATATCTTTAAGATATTTGTATATTTGTTTTGAATAAATTATTATTATATTATCACTGTACTAATACGATGTTATTGTAAATAGAATTTTCGTTGAATAATTTTTAATTATTATATATATATAATATAATAATCTCATATTTTAAATTTCAATTTTATATTTACAGATAAACCCCCAAAAATAAAGAAGCCGTTGTAGAGGTTTATGGATCCAGGAAGACATCGAGCTTATCTGGAAGGGCAACTTAACCACACGCCAGGCAAACGTTCAATTTTTCTATTCCTGAGAGAACGTTAAGACGGTATATAGAAAAAGGTAAGACCAATGATTCAGAACTTTTTTGTTATGCAACACTATCAATAGAAGATGAGCAATTATTGTTACGACTGGCAAAACTGGATATTCTTTGATGCTCAAAATTATTCTACTCTTTTGTGTAAAAATTATATACAGCTAATAACATAAAAACCCATTTTTAAAGAATTAAACATTCAACTCAGAAGAAGTGGATTTACCCATTTCTTGTCCGAGATCCAGATAAAATGTTCAAAATATCTCTGACCTTTATCTTGCTCGTGCACAAAACTTTAATAGTTGACTACGGGTGACCATTTCATTAAGCTTAGGAGGGAAATATCTCGTTTATAAATTACAAATAAACCTGAAATAGAACATAATATGGATAAGAAAGGATGTAGGTTAAGTCTCCACAAGATCTGGATATTTTGTCTCTCAAAGGTTCTAAGCTACTCTTCAGTGATCACGTGGTGTTCCCTACCCCCATTATTTCCCTCTTGACGCTGTGCGTAGGCGTCAAGGAGAGAAACTCATGATAATTTGCTGATGGTGACATCATTGAACTTGTGTATCATCCTTCCATATTTTCCCCATTGTGCATCTGAATATAAGCATGTACCAGGCAATCAACGAGTACTCTTTGATGCTTTTAGGATTTAGACTCGCACAAAATGTATTATATTGGAAAAGTATTTGGTATAATTTAATTTAGTTGTAAACTGGGGAACGGTTAAATAGAAGCATTATTATGTAGGGATCGATTTATATAATGCTTTGGCATATTTGATTGTAATTTTATGCACTTATTTAATTTTCTTAGCAATTAGATTTGTTTTGAATTGAGGCATGTTTTGGACATCAGGCTTTAAGTTTAGATTCAAGTGTAATATAGTCAAATCAATTATGTTATTTAATCTTAGTAGGCTATGTCGCGCTATATTATGGTTGGCATCCAACCTTACAGTGGTAGACAGTCTAGATGGAATGTATTTGCTTAGTAATCATGCTTTGAATTTTACACAAGTAGAAATTAAATAAATGTTTTTCAACCTGTATTATGGACTGTGTGAATTAGTAAGAAAGATATTAAGCCCCTTTAATGTGTAGGTTGCTCCACCTCACGGATTGTTGGACAAGGTTTATAACTTAGCTTGTGACTAGCTTAGCCAGGTGTATGGTTATGCGCATAAACCCACTAGTAGTTAGGTATAAGTTATGAGTTGTAATGACAGTAGGCAGTCTAAAATATTTAATATCGGATAAGAATAGATATCCTTATAATTGATTCAGTTATATTTCTATGAATGATCTGTAGAATTGTTAATGTATTTATTTCTTGTACATTAGTACGTTTATTCTCTACCTGTTGTGTCAGCGTCGGGGTCGGGAGAATACCACCGGATAAGGCGAAGAAGAATCCTGTGCCCGGTAAGCGACCGGCCCGAGGCGGAGGAAGCTGGCGGCGAGCGTCGGGGGAACCGCCGCCAGTAGCAGGCTTGTGCTGCCCGTCTAGGCAGGGGGAGTCGAAGGTTTCCGCTTACGGGACTGAAGTCCCTCCGGTCAGAAAGGAACTAGTGCCGGGTGGCAAGTGGTCCGCCACGAGCCCGAAGGCCGAGGATTTAGCGGCAGCTGCCCTCTCGAGGGGCAACAAGCCTGCAGGCGAGGCCGAAGCCAGCGGGGCCACTCCAACTCCCGTAGTCGTGCGTGCCGCTGGCCGAGGCAAGCGGGAGTCTCCTTCGGGGGACGAATCGGCCTTTTCTAGGGCCAACAGGGCTGGCGTGACCTCCCAAATTACTGGGGAGGTGGGCGCAGTAACCAGCACACCGGGTGTAGGCAGCGGGGCCTCTCCAACTTCCAGAGGTGAGCGTGCCGCTGACCGAGCCCAGTGAGAGTCACCTTCCGGTGACGATTTGGCCATTTCTAGGGGCAACACGTCTGCCAGCCGTGACCTCACCAATTACCGGTGAGGTGGGCGCAGATAGCCAAGGGGAAGTCAGCGGGCCCCCTCCAAATTCAGGAGGGTAGCGTGCCGCTGGTGGAACCACCGGGGCATCCAGCGATGCGTCCTCGGGCCTAGGCTCGTTGACCAACAGCAGTCCCCTGCAAAGCGTCGGCAGCAATGCCGATGCGGGCGTGTCCAGCGGGGCCCCTTCGACTAATGGATGTGCGCGTGCCGCTGGCGGCCAGGAAGTACTGGAGGCCCTTTGCAGGGACACCAACCCGCAAACCGGGATAGATGGCGAAAGTTCTCGCCAGCACGATGGGTGGAAACCTAACGGTGCCAACGGAAGCCCTTACCAGGGAGAGCCTAGCCGTCTTTCACTGGTAAAGACCACTGCAAGCGGCAAAGACAAACGCGTTAGGGCAGGGGCCTCACAAGCCCGTGTCAACTCCGACACCTCCGCAAAGGGTGTCGGCAGGTAAGAAACGCCGGCTGAGTTCTCTTTAGACTCTGAAGACTGGGTCACACGCTTCGCGCGTGTTGACAGCTCGAGCGTTTCCGAGGAAGTGGAGGGACTGTCTTCAGGACCAGACCTCCCGTTGATGCGCGACGAGTCGAGCCAGATGTCGGGTGATGAGTCTGAAGGGTTTGAGACCGTAATAACCCACCGAAGGGGTACGGCTGGCAACACCAGGAAGCTTCCGGGGGGCAACTTTAACAATTTAGACGGTAGCTCTGGTGATGAGAGCAGAGACGACGGTGGCCTGGGCCAGGGTGCGCCAGCACTGAGCAAAGGTGGGAAGCGGCGGAAACCAAAGGTTAAGAACGCAAGCCGTGCCTCATCTTAGCCTGGTACTAATGGTTCTGGGCCGGCTCCCAAAGCCAAGGGGAAGATCCCTCCCATCATCTTGTGTGATCTGGAGGACTACTCCAAGGTGGCGAGGGCCATTCGAACCAAGGTTCGAGAGCCTGTGGATGTAGCCAGACAGCTGGGGGATCGAGTACGCCTCCTGTGCGGGTCGGAGGAAGATTACCGAACCCTCTAGAAATTCTTGCCGAGCTTGGGGATCCAGCATTGGTCCTACGAGCTGAGTCGGGAGCGACTGGTCAGGGTCGTGGTGAAGGGACTCCTGACTCGGACAAGTCCTGGCGACATCCAGGAAGAGCTGGCGGAGATGGGTTTCCCCGTGAAATCCGTCACCCAGATGCTCTCCCAGTGGAAACGGGACCAGAGGACCGGAGAAAGGAAACGGTTGCCGAACTTCGTTGTCTCTCTGACTCCCGGGGAGCACACCGCAAGACTGTATTCCATATCAGTCATGTGCGGGCTCCGCATCAGGGTGGAGAAGTACAAGTCTCCCGGAAGCCCGGTGCAGTGCAAGAACTGCTTCCGGTTTGGGCATGTGCGGAGGGATTGCAACGCTAACCCTAGGTGTGAGTTATGTGGTGGTGACCACGAGAGGGACGGGTGCCCGGAGGAGAGACGATCTTCTCCAAAGTGCCTGCGCTGCTCAGGAGCCCACTACTCGGCGTGGCGTGGATGTCCCACGTACAAGTCCTTGCGGGCGGCAGGGACCGTACGAGCTTCCAAGGTTCAAGAAGGGAGGACGAATGGCCTAAGCGAAGGCCAGAAGCCCTCGGGGTCACGTTGCGGTACGGAAGGTGACCGTGACTCCAGCTCCAAAGCCACTGGTGCAATCTTTCGCCAGTGCGTTGTCAGGGAGACCAACCCCTTCACCTCAGGCCGAGGCATCTGCCAAAGCCAATCTACCTGAACCGTTCGCATCCGGTTCATCCCTCTCGGTCGAGGACCCGTCCAAGACCACTCCTCTCCAAATCCCTACTCGACCCATCCCCGCAACCCACACCACCCTCCCACACCTTTGAACCCTTCCAACCCTTTCCTACCTCTCCCCACTCCTACCCCTATAAACCCTCCCACCCCTACAATGAACCCTACCGCTGAGGATGACGCTAGTAAGCACAAAAATTGTATTGAGCTACTTAAGGAGATTCCGGGACTGGATCCATGGGACTTTTGATCGAGTCTCTTGAGGAAGGTCCAGGAGTCTCCGAGGAGTAACCGTTGCCACCTGGTCATGGAGCATATCATCCTCTACCTGGTCTCCCATGGCAGCGCACCCGAATAGAGACCCCCAGTAATGAAGGAGCTCACGGTCGCACTCTGAACGCCAACGGAGTCGCGGGGAAGAAGGCTGAGCTAGAAAGTTTCCTGGCAAAGCATCGTGTCGATGTAATTCTGTTGGGAGAAACCCACTTGCGCTCCGCAATGAGGTTCTCATTAGCAGAGTTCATCTGCCATCGGAGAGACCGGGCAAGGGATGTGGGAATGGGTGGGACGGCGGTCCTGGTCCGAAGGGGCCTTGACCATCACGTCATCTCTCTTCCTCCCCTCCAAAACATGGAAGCAACAGCTATCCAACTGATGACCTCTACCGGCCCAGTACGACTTATTTCCATCTACTTCCATCCCTACCGCCGGTTCAACCAGGTCACGACGGCTGACATGGAGGTGCTGATTCGAGGTACCACGCCTGTTTTAATCGGTGATGACTCAACGCTAAGCACCCTTCATGAGGCTCTAGGATTATGTGCGCTCACGGCGGATTGCTTCGCGACGTCATAAATCTACACGGCTTGGTGGCTTCCGGACCCCCAACCCCTACCCACTTCACTCTCAATCCCATTGGCTTCCCGGACGTCCTAGACTTCGTTGTCTCCAGAGGGATCAGAAGGCGTTTATTGTTGAAGTCTCTAGCTGAGCTGGACTCGGATCACAACCCCGTTCTTGTGAACCTGGGACGCGCGGTGTCCTTCATAGACCCGCCCGAAAACCTGACATTAAGCGCACTAACTGGGACAGGTTTACGAATGTGTTGAGAGAGAGGTTGGGACCCACACCTACCTTTCGAACAGCAGCAGAACTCGATCGCGGTGCGGAGTTCATAACTTCCGCTATCTAGGGGTCGCTCGAAGCTTCGACCCCGAGGCACCGTCCTAAGAGGGCGCCACAGGCTTCTTTGCCCGATTCTATGTTCAGGCACGTCCGGGAGAAAAATTGGCTGATGAAGGCTTGGCAAATCTCGAGGGACCCGGTAAACAAGGCCAACTGGAGCCGCAAAGTCCATGCGGTTCGCGAGATGGTTCGAGAATACCAGAACAGTGTTTGGAGGGACAAGATTGAGAGCCTGTGCGTACAGGACAGGTCCTTGTGGCACATGACGAGGAACTTGATGCGGGTTCTCGCACCAAGGCCGCCTACTGTAGGTCGTAACGGGGTGGTCCAACTTCGACCAGGAGAAGGCCAATGCTCTCGCTGAGCACTTAAAGGCACAATTTATACAGACTGACGACCCATCAGAGCCGGTGCACATTGCGCGCGTAGCTCAGGTCTTCAGAGCGGTCTCGTATAGACCCTTGGATGAACCTGAAACCCACGGAGTCGGCAGAAATGTCGCGGGCGTTAGCCGCTCTAAGAATAAACAAGGCCCCCGGACGCGACGGCATCAATAACGCAGCCCTCAAAAAGCTGCCCTTGGAGGCTATTTTACTTTCCTGGTGGAGTTATTCAACGCCGTCCTGTTTCTGAGTCACTTCCCAGAGCTCTGGAAGCACGCCAACGTCCTCTGTTTCCATAAACCGGTAAGGACCCGGCCCTAACTTCGTCTTACCGACCGATCAGTTTGCTCGACTGTTTGGACAAGTTGTTTGAGAGACTACTACTGACGAGACTGACCCTACATGTTCGCGAGGCGGGTATCTTGGTGGACGAGCAGTTCGGCTTTTGGGCGGGACACGCTACGTCTCACCAACTCATCCGGCTCGTGGAGCAGGTCACGAGGGACTTCAACATCAACAGGCTGACTGGTGCTGTCTTTCTCGACGTGACAAAGGCCTTCGACCATGTTTGGCACGAAGGTCTCCTTTTCAAACTCCTCTCCCTGAACCTTCCTTCTACCTAGTAAGATTGTTCAATCTTACCTTTCCAACTGGACCTTCTCCACTACCTTTGGGAACTCCACATCCCAAGTGAGAAGCTTCGGGCTGGAGTGCCACAGGGTTCCCTTGTGGGCCCGGTGCTCTTCAGTCTGTATATGAACGACATTCCGAAATCCCCAGACACCAAGTTGGCACTGTATGCGGACGACACGGCTCTAGTAGCAGAGTCGTGGCGAAGGCTGCTGGTGGAGAGGCGACTCCAGACGCACCTGACGCAGTTGGAGGGGTGGCTGACTACCTGTAGAATAAGTATTAACGTGGAGAAGAGTACAGCAGTGTTTTTTACATGGAAAAGAAAGTTCTACAGGCCGCCCCCCTACGGCTGTTCGGAGAGCAGATCAGATGGGTGGAGAGTGTTAAGTACTTAGAACATACGCTGGACACCAACCTGACCTGGCGACTGCACTGTACCGAGCGACTAACCAAGGCGAGGCAAAGGCTGGGAGTACTAGGCCCACTGCTAAACAGGCTTAGCGCCCTGTCTACAAGGAACGGTCTGACACTGTACAAGCAGTTGCTCATACCGATCCTCGACTATGTGTGTCCCACTTGGGTCCATCTGGCGGACACTTATATGAGGATGCAGGCATTCCAGAGCAAGTTGATGAGGATCATTGTGGACGCACCTTGGTACGTTCGGAATGTGACTCTGCACCGAGACCTGGATATGCCTACCATCAAAGACCACTTCCGGAAGCTGGCGCCATCCTACTACGGCAGAATTCCCGGTGCCACCAATCCTCTCATCCAGGGGCTTGGGAATTACGTCATCGACCCTGGAGGGTGCCACCGACGTCCCAAAGCCCTGCTCGGATAAGCGAGATGTGTCAACAGTGGTTTAGGAGGCTCTCACCAAGCCCCCCATAGAGTAGTGTCTCCACACTTAACTCTAAAAATCCCTTAGTCGTTTCCCACAACTTTGTTGACTCAACTAATATTAATGAATATTATGCGTTTTTGTTTGTTTCAGTAACTTCGCGAAATGCGACAACCCGTCAGTAAATACCCGAAAACCACACGGTGTGACCAATTGGTCTGTACGTGTTAGAATTTGCTCTCGTGCACCCCTTCAAGTTGCATTAGAGCATGCTTTTTTGCGTCTGCGTCTGCAGAACTCCTGACTCTATTGGCTCGCGTGATGGGCGCTATCCCTCCAGTTTGCATGCACCAATGGGAAGCCCCTGTTTCTCCCATTGGACAAGGCCAGGTAGCAGTGGAGGGTATTTAATACGGTGATTCCTTTGTCACTAGGCCAGTCAGCCTCAGCCAGTCAACCTCGGCAAATCAGTGGTGACCCACTTGAGTGCGCCACCTATATGAAATAGCTTATTAAATTGTCTTATGTTACGAAAGAGCAATTTTTTTTAACCCTCTCTCTCTCTCCACCACTACCCTACTACCTCCCACCGCGACTCACATTGCCGGGACTTCCTCATGTTCCACCGCGACTCACGTTGCCGGAATTTCCTTCCGTTCCACCGCGACTAACTTTGCCGGAACATCCTTCCGTTCCCCCGCGACTAACGTTGCCGGAACATCCTTCTGTTCCACCGCGACTAACGTTGCCGGAACACACTCGCAAACCTTTTTCCTACCTACGCGTGTCTGACCACGACGTCTCCGTCGTCTTGAAATCAACCAATTACCCTCAAAGCCGAAGGGGTGGAGAACAAGCTTTTAATTTGGGGCATATTATACTATTTATAAAATATAATGGGTACTTCAACATGACATGGGCAGACCGAGAGGGAAACTGGGATTTACATGTGTTAGCATTTTAAAGAGAATTTCCTTGGTTCTTTGTATTTAGTCAAATAAATTATTATGCAAGATGGGGTTCTGTATATCTTGGAGATTCCAAAAAAATTGGAAAAATTACATCCCACCCTTTATATGTCATTCAAGAAGAGCGCCTTCGTTGTTAAACATGGAACCAGAAAGTTTAGTAGTGTCTGAATGGACCAAGCACTTGAGCAGGTCTATAATAAACCTGCTTACAGTCATGGAGGCATCATAGGACTTACTCGTCAGAAGCAAGCAGTTGCACAAAGAGACATCATTTCACATGATAAATTATGCATAAGTTAGTTCTTTATAAAGATGTGTGCCCTTCAAGATGATGAGGAGTACACAATGCATCATGAATTCTCACCCACTTTAACAATTCTGTACCGAAGACCATGCTCAATTGTCAATTGTGTGCAATAGACACTGCAAGGTGGTACAGTTTCAGTATAAATAATAGAAAAGTTAACAATAATAGATTTATTGGAAACAACAAAAAATAAATGAACTTTACAATAAAGGCACAAGATTAGAAAATTGACTGGTTGGATTCTGCTGATCCTTAAAAGGGTTCATTCTTAGTAGGCGTGAGAACTGGACAGGACCCAGACTTTGGTTCTGTGGTCTGTTGGAGAAAATCAAAAAGTTACTTTACAAATAAATACAAAGAGATCAAATAAATGGTACGGCACACCGCACAGACTTTTTCTCTCTTTCTATAAACTCGTAAGATTTCTGAACGGAATAATGTACATTGTATCATCATTGCTACACATAAGAACACGCATAAAATAATATATAATGATATATAATCAATGAGAAAAGAGGCGCATCTTTGTCCACCTAAGAGCATTTCTAACAGTTTAATGTCTTCCACAAGGGTCAACACTTCGTAATAAAATTTCGATTTCTGGTTAAAGTTTTAACATTTTATAAGGTGTTGCAGATCTTCAAGTCATCGCATTGATATTTAATTATTCATTTATACATTTTGACCAATAAAAAATGTAAATATTGACTATTGAGTCTAAAATGGAGATAGATCATTGCTATGCAAACATTTCTCCTAAGAGCTTTAAGGAAAAATAACATACTTTTTTAGATACTTATATTTAATTACTCTATGGCATTGGAGAATTATTGCGTTAAGACTTAAGTAGTATATGTTTACAACTAAAGCTCACAAAATTGTATTAATATATTTGCAAATATCTCAGAAACTGTTGCTTTTATAAAAATATATGTCAAATAAAAGTTTTTTATTTCTAATAGTCCTACAATTTTTCAATAATAAGTTGTTTAGTTTCTCAAATAGTTGTGGAGATACGGAAATTAACGCTTCTGTAAAGTACCCTAAAAATCATTTTCATAGGAAAATGAAAATAGCCAGTTTATTTATAATCTTAATCAACGCCTAGATACGAATTTTAATCAAAATCGTTTGAGCAGATTTTGAGAAAACCAAATTTTTCTCTTTTCGCCCTTCAGTAAACTACCCTTAATTTTAAGTTTTTATAGACACACAGACAGACGGCATTGCAAAGACTATTTTTTAGGGTTCGGGGGGTCATCAGACGTCGAAATCTATCAAAATTTCAGGTTAGTTTTTTTTACGATCGCAATACTTAAGCTTTAATGTCCAAAAAGCTAAAAATATATATATAATTGCGTATAGATTGAAAATTATTGATTTTATAAAAATATGTTTCGAATAAAATAATTGTATTATAAATATATATACATATTTGTAATGCTAAGTAATTTCATATCTCGAATAGTTTCAGAGCTATTATAAAAAATGTTAATTTTCGCATCAGACCGGAGCCCTTAAAGCCATTTTGCCGAAATATTGAGAGTAGCCATTTTGTTTGGAATATTTATTAATGTTTATAAATGAAATTTAATCAAAATCGTTAGAGCCGATTTTGAGAAAATCGACTTTTTCTCTTTTTTCCATTCAGTAAACTACCCTTAATTTTAGGGGTAGATATCCAATTCCAAAAACCCTTCGGGGCAACCCTATGAAAACCCTAGATATCAAGTTCCAGTTCAATCGGTAAAATAGTTTAGGCTCTAGTTGGAGGTACAGACAGACAGACAGACAGACACACAGACAGACGGAAATTCAAAAACCACTTTTTCGGATTCAGGAAGTCATGAAACGTCAAAATTCATCAAAATCTCGAGTTCGATTTTTTTGACGATCACCATACTTTCTCTACCTGTAAGATAGAGAGAAAGTAAAAACACATGGGCTTTAAACAATTTTGCTCAAAGAGTGGTTAGAGAAAGGTTAAACAAAAAACAATTGAAAGAGTTGTAAATAAAGTGATGATGGCTACAAAACAGGCTGTCAATTAATTGGTACTATGGCTGGTCCTTTTCCCTTTAGGTACTGCCAATGCATTCAATAGTACTAATCAAAAGAATCAGAAAAACAGTAATAACCTACCCAAAATTAACAGGAGTCAAAATGGTTAAATAAACAAAAGTATTATCTTCACGGACCCCACTATGACTAGGGAGTTTTCCACGGGTTGCCCACCTAAGCTAATACTGCACTGTAAGAGTGACTGCTTAGACAACCCATCACACACACAGATAATTATAAAAACCCAACTGGGAATTACAAACAAAGAAGACAGCCTGGTTTTAGTCATGTATATCCAGAAAAAGAACAAAACGCCAAGGCCTCAAAAAGAGACTGGACATTTTAATGGAACTTGTGGAGTTCAACAAGTCTCACAGCTGAGACATAGTCACAAAGAAAGGACACGGCTTATAATTTTAAGACTGCATCATATGGATACAGCAAAACATGTTCGCTCGTCTGAGGGACTCGCGAATAATATAGCGTCAACTGACACATCCAAAAATCTAATCAGTTAATCATAATTACTTGGAAGTCAACAAGATTCAAGTTTAAATTACTATTATGTTGACACACAATAAAGATAACAATCAAAAGTCGCTTTCGACACAAATTAAACACAAGTCTTTCTAGACTATCAAAAACCTAAAACAAGAAAATTACTCATGTCTAACTCGACATGTACTAATCAGTTTCATTAAACTAAATGTCAAGTCCTCCGGACTTGATTACAACAGAGTACTTAAGTGTTGGGAGTGTTCCCTGCAGGCTGTTTTCGGCGGTGAATCCGACGACCCATACGGCATGGTCAACACTGCGTTTCGACGACGAGAAGTCTAGAAGAGGTTATTTTCTGCAGGTCGTCTCGGCGGTGGACCCGACAATCCATACTCCATGGCCATCGCGGCCTTTATGATGAGAGGTCTGGCAGAGTAGAGGTCTTCCCTTCAACGCTTGGTTAATGCAATGCAGTAACTAGTGACTGACGCTTCGGCTTTTATACGCTCTCAGCTCTAACTCAAATGAAACAGACAATATAACGATAAACAGCGAAAAGAGAGAAGGAATAAAGATAGGGAGATAGAGAGGGGAAAATAGAAAAACAGTTAGAGGGGTTAGGGGAAGGTTAGTTTTCCACTCTCGCCGGCAGGAGCGCTTGAATGCCGAGGAACTTCAGTGATGAACCCACGTCCTTCTTTGTTCACTGACGCATTGTGAAGCATGTTGGAGATAGGACCGCCATGTTAGAAAAGTTCTCTTTAACCACGAGGTGACAAAATCCAACATCATCTTGATAGGGTGAGTCTGTATATACATATCTTTACTCGAAATATAAATGTTTTAATTATCTTGTTTAAACTGGATTATTATTTTTATGAAATATTATAATATAGACGTCCTTTAAACTTTTTTCTTGCCGGCCGCATGGTCGATTCATGAACATATTATCTGGAACCATCCACTGGTATACGACATTTGTTAGAACATATATTCGCAAATATGACATTATTAATCCTCTTCTAAGATATCCGCCACAGTATTTATCAAAAATCCTTATTTTTTTGGTAAATTATCGGAATATTAACCTTTGCTTGTAGCCTTGTCAATCTCTCTGATCGACATGCTACAATTCAAATGAGGAAAGCATTGAAGGCATCATGGATTTCATCATTTAACGAAAAGATCTGTTTGATTTAAATAATGCACAAGACAAGTTGTATAACATTGTCACTGGTAAACATTTTGATGAACATGAGGAGAACTTCAATTATACACGTTACAAAACAGGGGGAACAGCATACAAGCTATTCAAACAAGAAGATTCATTGATAAGTTCAAAAAGCTCTTCAATAAAGTGGCTGAGTGTAAGATGTTCAATTATCAGCATAACATGAGGAAAATCCACACCTAAAATGAGACTTCTGATACCTTACATTTACTTGATGATGCACAAGAAAGAGGATACTCCATTGATCAGTTGCTGTGCTATGAATTCGTTTCTACTTCATTCTTTTTAACAAAAGATGGATTTCTAAAAAAAAACTGATAATGCAAGTTTGGTACAAGAACTATAGAAATATATTAAAGAATCAACTTTCAAAACACTTCCTTCTTCATCTCAAACCATCGCAACTTTATTTGATTTTATGTTAATTGCACAGAAAACTCAAGCAGCTATGTCTAGTTCTATGAAGACTTTTTGGGACTTTACAAAGATTATAATTCAGAGAATAAAAGTGATTGCACTAAACTCTTCTAGGATTGACATAATGTTTGATGTATACAATAAGATAGTTAAATAAGCTGAACGACGAAGAAGAATAACCACTCATTCCATTAACATGAACATTGATGGAGTGAAAACCCCTCTTCCAAATCATATGCATGTGTTCTGGGCATCTTCAAGTAATAAATACAATTTGGAGCAGATATTCACTCAATACCTGATATAATGCAATGATTTCACTGGTAAGCCTATTTATATTGGTGGACTTGGTGAGGATGGACAGACAAACATACTTCTTGAAAATGGCACAAAAGAAGACATTTTATCTTAACAATCTGATCTGAGGAGGCTGATAAGCGGCTACTTCTTCATGTACATCATGCAGTTGCTAGATATTTAGATCGCTTTGTAATAGCATCCTCACACACTGATGTTTTTGTATGCGCAGTGTATCATTTTTTTGAAACCTTTAAAAAGGAAGAATTGTCCGAGATATGGGTTCTCTGTGGAAAGGGTATTACATCACGTGCAGTGCCAATTCATTAACTTGTGAAAGTCTTGGAGCACAGCATGATTGAAATTCTACCAGCCTTACATTCCATCACTGGATGCGACACGACAAGCCAATTTGGGACAAAGCTTACAGCTTTAAAATATGGTAAACTGTCACCACATCTATTACAAACAATTGGTAAAACAGACCTCAGTGAAACAATGATGGATGCAGAAGAGTTTCTTGTTGGAGTTCTAACATCAAATTTCACTTCAGGAACACCAGTATCATCAAATGAAAAGGCTCAATCTAGAGAAGCCAACTCCACCTTCTACCAGTCTAGAATTACACATCAAATGAGGTTTTTGGCAATGTTACAGGGGGTACCATGTATTTGTTGATGCACCCACCCTTCTACAAACATTGTATGGATATATAGAGGAAGATGGTTAACTGCAACCCCAAGTCACTAGTGAAACAATTCTTTATGATTTTTCACATCCCTGCACTTGCAAAAAATGTTTCAGAAACACTGTCTGCCCATGTCACAAAAAAGAAATTTCATGTTCAAGATTTTGCAAGTGTACAGCAAACTGCCGGAATATTCATAATAAATAAAATACTTGTGCACAAACAATATTTTGAATTTCATTCAAATGTATGTGAACATATGTAAGTAAAATGTGATTAGTTGCATTGTCACAAATAAGAGCTTACATTTGATACCAAAATTGGTTACATTACAAATTAAGTGTTGCTATATGTTTAAAACCATGTACCATATTTGGCGCCCATTTTTTAAAAAAACTGACGACATTCAGGTCATTAACCCAAGATGAAAAACATCACTAGACACATATTTAATGATATTTGAAAAGAAACCCTTTATACGCAAACTTTCCAACAGGACATGGGTTGGCCCCTAGACTATATGTGGACTTTGTCAGCATGGATGAAGATGTGGCAGTGTGTGGTGAAGTTACTGATGCGGAAATCCAGGGTGAGGATTGAGCATCTGGTGACGAAGAGGACAATTCTTCAGTAGTTCAGGAAAGGCCTATTCCGAGTGCGGCAGAAGCCATGGACCATATCCAAGAACTCAGGCTTTTTTTGAAAGTCGCAACCATGTAAGTGATTCAATTTTCCAGTCAAATCAATTAGAATCATACACTATGACTGAGAGACTTAAATTAGAAAAACAGATTAAAATCTCTAACTTTTTAAAGAAATTGTGAACAGATTATGTCCAAATATGTTAAATAAAGTTTTTGAGCATGGTTACATACTTAATTGTGTTTTTTTTTCAATTCCACTTAAGAAACTTATTTGATTTGAATTTTTGGATGATTCGAAAATTTTCCTGGTCCATTCAAGTTCGAATTATCCAGATTCCACTGTATATGTCCTTAAAATATTTTATTAATACAGACTTCTATAAATAAACGCCTTCAGCTATCTTTTAGTAATTAACTAAGAAATTATATTAAAATAAATTTGGCACCCACTAAGGAGCAAACCATAAAATATCAATAAAATACAAGCTGTATGTTCCTTATAGGGTCTTGATGAAATTAGCTCTTGTAAAATATATATTTATATATAAGTTTGAAATATCTACTTTACATTTATGTTTGATACTATAAGTAGAATTATTAATTGGTAATATTCCCAATAGAGAGGGAATGCCTACTATATTCAGTCATGCATTTTGGTAGAAAAATATTCTTGAATGGTTAAAGAGATAATGATGTGACTTAGTCATGAGGATAAAAAAAGATGTGAAGTAAGAAAACAACTTTCGATATTCACACCCAAAAGTTTTACTAGCAGCCAGCACATTTTAAGATCTCTTTAGTTTTATGATTTTGGAACTCCCTGCCTAAGTGGACAAGAAGTTTAAGGAATTAGACTTGCGATTGGTGTAGAAGAAAGTTAATTACTCTAAAATAAATTATAAATGTATAAACATTTGCCAACATTCAGTAGAAGGGATCAGAAAGTTCCAACCACTTGTTTAAATCACTAATCTTGATACTGCATGGATGTTAATGCATTTAAAAGTTGTAGTGTACTAAACATGTTTTTAGAGGATGTTTAAAACTATTTTCGTTGAGCCAAGGTTAATCTTACTTTTTATATTGTTAATGTTGGTGACTAGTTTAAAAAAATGTTAAACCCAAGTTCACAATTACTATTCAAAAAAACTTTTGAAAAAGCTTAAATAGTTTGAAATTGATCTTATGTGGAGGGGTTGGGTAAATGATAAATCTCTGCCCCTGGTAATAATCAGACTTTATCAACTTTCTTGTCTCTAGAATGAGCGTGGGTTCATAAAGGGGCGGCCTAGGGGCCGGGCAAAATGGACAGCTGCCCAGGCCACCAGGCTTAAAGATCAAGCAAAAGATATTGAGTGAAGTATAAAAATTGTAATATTACTCAATTATTTTAGACTGCAACTTTGACACAGGCCACATCAAGCAAATAACTTTAGTTATTCAATTTGTGCACTGCATTGTAAAAAGAGACATGAATGCAAGGGCATTCTTTGGGATTCGTCCCAATAGGTAGTTCAACAGGAGAAGCCCTAACACACAACTCTTTGACTCAACAGGAAGATATGAAGATAATATCATGTAAAATGTGTGGACATGGATGACAATGGTGCAGACATGTTGGAAACCAGACCAGGATCCTTACCATGAAACCCCGGGCATTTTTTGTACCATGTTGTGCCCACTCTATAGAATTTGTGGTAAATGATGCTTCTCTATCCTGCAACAAAGCTGTGACCTTTTTCATCACTCTGCAAGAAGTGGTTAATAGTTATTTTTATGGCTCTACTCATCGATGGTTTGTGTAACAGAACACGTGTCATCTTTTACCACACACCCTTAGTGTGACTCAAAGGGAAAATCGTAGTTATGCTATAACTCCTTTTCACTACCAGGCTGGTGAAATTTAGGTAATGTAGGTATCAGCTGATCTGAGAACTGATGCATTTGGTAAGAACACTGCGTTAAATTTGGCCAGAAATATAGAGAATTTCAAGTTTGTGTGTTGTCTAATTGTTTGGCAAGCAATTTTCAGTAGGATCAATGTTGTCAGCATTATTATTATTATTATTATTATTAGCACCGCGTCTTACTACCCGTTCGGGTTATACGCACTTACGCTAATGTGCAATGGTAGGGTGATTGTGAGATGAAATGGAGGACCTACAGTTTAACGTGGAATCCGAACCACGGTGGAGACCTGGCATTCCTCACATTCACAAGTTGTGATTAATACACGTCTTGTCAGAGGTGAAGGAAGGGTTTGGCAATCAGATAAATCTGTGCCGGGACCGAGGATTGAACCCCGGACCCTCAGCACAGAAGTCTGACACCTTACCCCCAGACCACCAGGTCACCAATGTTGTCAGCAAAATACTTAAAAGAGAACACATGAAACAGTTGAGCAAACCGTAAAATTTAAAAGTTTATTGAAATAAATGCGGTCAGACAGAGGTTTTCAAGAGACAATGGTTGATGTAAAGAAAATTGCTGAAACCCTGAAAATTGAGCCAGAGTTTACAGCTGAATAACAAGTGTGCCCCAGAAAGTTTTTCAATTCGACTATGAGTCACAAGACGAGCTAACTGTGGGTCCTAAAAAGGCATTCAGAGAAAACTTGTTTTCCTATGTATTGGAACGTGCCATCATGTCATCAAACGATCGATTTGGCCAAATTAACACAGATGACATATATTTTAGTTTTATGTATGTGATTAAAAGTCAGGACAGGGATGAACAGTTACAAAAGTGTACGAACTTGCAGATAGCACTACCTGACAAAGAACATAGTGATGTTAATGGTACCTATGTAATTACATAAATAATTTGTCTTAATTTCCTTATTATATGATAAAGATGTAAATGACCCATTGGATGTATTAAAGCTTATCAATGCCAACAATCCAAATATTCCAAATATAGCTGACAAATATAACAGTAGTGCTCCGAATCCTACCCACCAAAGTGACCGTTGCTTCAGAAGAAAGTAGCTTGTCAAAATTAGAACTCATTACGAACTACTCGAGATCCACCATATCATAGGAACATCTAGTAGGACTGACAATAATGTAAATTGAAGTTAATGACCTTCAAGAGATTGACATAGAGTTGATCAGGCTTCGCAGAAAAGAAGAAAAAAAGTGCAGTTTTGATATAAGCCTATAATAATTGTAAACCTTGTATTGTACATTAAATATAGCATTTAATATGTAATAAAAGTTAATTTTTTAATTGGTGAATATGTAAGATACCATATACATTCTTAGAAAGATAAAAGATGTGCTTAGCTTATGCTAGGTTTGGATTTGTTAGGTTTGGAGATTATTTTGTGTTAGGGCTGGGGATAATTTTTCTATCACGCCAAGGCTACGTTATTTTTGGGATTGCTAGGTTTGGATATTATTTTCAAATTTTCCCGGAAATACAGGGGGTGCCAAAAATCAATCCCGCTCGGGTGCAAAATTTATCTCGAGCCGCCAATGCACTCGCACAGACTTATCAAGTATGATTCTTACACACAGCTATGTTAAACCATAGCTATAACATCCGACACTAGAGTCTGTTCATGATAGGTTTTTACCTAAATGACGGTTTTAAAATCATATGAACAGAGTTTATGTTATAGATGTTAAGTTTTAATTACATGTTATATTTTACATTAAAAATAATATAAACTTAAGTTTTCTCATACTATTTTATTACTTTTAATCATTTCTTTTCATCCAACACGAAACAATATTTTAAACCTAATTAAAAGTACTTATTCTTCGTTTTGGAACGTTATTGACTATGTGTAATATAGTGCATACATTTATACCTTTTAATACAGGCATCTTATTTACTTGGAAAAGAGAAAATACTTGTCTTTTTTTATATATAATAAATTATTTCATAATTATTTTATCATATTTTGAAATATTTAACTGAATAAAATATTTTTACCCACTGTGTGGGTGCATCATTGTAAAGAACTTGTTTCCGTCATGTTCAACCACATGGTTTAAATTCGTCGGTTACCATTTTGAACTATTTTCGTTAGACCTTTTGTGGAAGTCTGTGAAATTTTTTTTTAAAGTAGAATAAAACGATAAATAAGCTTTGTGTCCGCCTCAAGTAAATGTATAAATAATATTGGATAAAATTACTGTGGTTAACTATCACAATATATATTACCATCTGTTTTCATTACAGTGATCCAAAGTGATAGATGTCAGCTGTTGGCGTAGGGATATATTGGGGACTATTTCTAGTAACTTTTTGAGCTGTCATCCACGTAAACTTAGGTCGTGAATGAATTATACATAGCAACAGGGTCGAGAGAATTGTCTATTTAATGTTTCCTACCTTCTCTTATCTATCTTCGCGGCAAAGCTAAAGTCTGATTTACATAGGAAGAAAGGTAGAATTCACAAACATTGATTATAAGTAGATTTTAACATTATAGGCACACATATTATTTGATTGATTTATTATATATAGTTCATCTAAAAAGTTATTTAAAGTTTCAAACAGTACTTCCTTATGGATTATCTAATAATTTGTATTTTCAACAAGGGCGTAGGAAGCTCATTATTTTTCTAGGTGGGTTCCGCTAACAAATTCTAGGGGAGTCTGGATCACCTTGTCCCCCGACCTTGCCCTTTCTTTAAAAGTTTTCATAGTTAGCAAACAATGTTTTGAGTATGTAGATATGTTGAGATAATGGGTGAGGGAACCTACCTACATATGCTACAAACGCCACTTCTGACAGTTCTGTTATTTAAGCTGCTTTTTTATTAGGGTGATTCCTGAAGTAGGATTTTACAGCTGATAGCAAAAATGATTGCCTCATTTTCTCAGATCCAACTCATTCTAAGAAACGTCCTTTATTTTCCCCTACCATTGTGTATGAGAAAATAAGTACAGTATTAGAATTGTCGACAGCTAATTTTACATTTAGAAGTTTTAAAAGGTGAATGGTGAATATTAAAACATTTATTAACTAATATTTGGTTGATGACATATACAGTTTGAAATGTAGTGAAGTAAAAAACTTAAACATTAGGTTTTTATATGTATTTGTGGACCACCTTTAAAGGGGCGTCCAAAAAATTCCAGGGTCGTCGAGTTTATCCAATGGACCTTCAACTACCTTGCTTTTTATTATTAATTAAATGGTCTCATAATGTAATACAGTTATAATATTTTCATTTTCGCCATTGTGGAAACATTAGATAATATAGTGCTAATAGTTATTATATAAATGTTCAAGTTTAACTTATTAGAGATGATCACTCTAAAACATACAAGATTAATATTTTGAAAACCTTATAAAAAATGGAACGAAAATCTGTTTCAAATAAAATTTATTAATTTTTTACTTCTAAGTTTTTCTTTTATCTCTCAGCTTCTTTCACCTGTTCATCCTACGTGCAACTCTTTTTAAGTATTTTAAGGAACAGAATTGTAAAGTTGTATTACTATTAAATATAAAAATCTTTTTTTGAAATATATTTGTATAAAATTAATAGTTTCTGAGCTATAAGCAAATGTATATATTTTTTAATTCAGGTCTTTGAAAATGAATTTTATTCTTAAGCTCTTTGATGGATAAAGATAATTCTCTTTTCTCAATTTTTCTGTAACAGTGTTCCTAGTTCTTAATGCCAGAAAGTAAATAAGTAACAGTTCATTTCAGTTTAATTTATGATCTTTGATGTAGTATTTCTACAAAATTGTATACACCTATTATTTCGTTTCATAAATCTTTATTATTCAAGTAAGAAAACTAATTTATTGTTGTGCTCTTTAGCGGTCACAGATGTTCCTATTTTCTTAATGTTTCTGTAGAAGTGTATGCTATTTGATTTATGCTTTTTGGTGAAATGTAATGATACTCTTTTTACTTTTTCTTACTTTTTCTCGACCCATTGGAGAGATAAGTATTGTGATTGTTAAAAAAAAAATTGAACTCAAAATTTTGATAAATTTTAACGTTCACCGACTGAAACATAAAAATAGTTTTTGCATAGCCATCTATCTGTTTGTCTGTAACTCAGCTTAGAGCGAAAACTATTTTAAAGATCAGGCAAGGAAAGTTGTAGTAATATTAGAAATAATTTTTTTTAATCTTAGATGTATTTTTATAAAATCAATAGTTTTATCTATAAGCAAGGATTTATTTATACATAATATATATATATACTAAATATAAGCATAATATAAGCATAATATATATATAGCACACAATGACAAATAAAACTAGTTTCTAAATTGTTAGTCACCTCGGTGGTGTAGTTGGCTAACGAGTTAGTTTTGTGTTGAGCTTGACTGCCGAGGACGGGGAGAGCAAGGTTCGAATCTCGGTCGGGTGAATTGGAGGGGGTTATACCTAAATGGTTTTCCACTCTCTATCTCCACGCAAATGCGGGTTCACTTCCTCTAAATTCAAACTTCTCAACTCCTAATCTATTAGCCTGATGTTATACTATTAGGAGATAACTGTAGTATTATTGGACATTAATATTATTTTTTGTTGGAATTAATGAGAAAATATAGTTTGAAACACATTCTGAAGTCTACGAGTCAACGACAAACAACTATATGCAGATAGATGTCATTTTCAGTAAAATGACAATAACCAAATTTGGAGTGTACGAAAGTTGTTTGTAAGACTATAAACCAATTTACTGTGAATTTATAAATTAGTTTTCTGACTCTCTAATTGCTTTATTATCTGGAAATGCATAAATCTAGATTGTTTATATTATTAAAATTAGAGAATTAGGGGTCAAACCTTCTGTTCTGTTTTCAAGTTTTACTTCTACATACTAATTTGATTTTACCTTTGTACAAAAATCGAAAAATAGTCAAAAAACTTGTATTCACAATAATTCATGTTACACTTTCACATTCTTTCATTAGTTATTGATTTATTAGATTTATTTTTACTTCCCTCCATTCATCTTTAGTAAATACAATTTTCATAAATTGGAACATGTAAAGTGGATCCCAGTTTCCAAGCTGTCAGCAAATGGTTCAAATTTCATTTTATTAAAGTTTTTGAAATATGAAATTGTTTGAAATGTTTTTTGGTGGACAAATATGCGCCTATTTTCTCAATGTTTCTCTATCAGTGTAAATTATTTTATTTATGTTCTTATGTTGATACTACAATGTATATTATTTCGTTCAGAAATCTTATGAGATTTTAGTAAATGTATCTTTATTTTAAGATTAAAAGAGAGAGAAAGTCTTTGCGGTGCGCCGAACCATTTATTTTAAATACTGTACATTTATTTATAGGCATATTGGAATTGTATAAAAAATACTTTGTTTACTTAATATAATTCATAGTTAGGTTATATATTTATATATCTAGTATTAATCATATAGATTATATATATATATATACTGATATATATATATACTATTAATAATATATTATATATATTTTTATACTATTATTATATGAATCATATATATATTTGTACTAAAAATATATAATATTATACTGTATATGTTTATAATAAATATATATTCAAAAAACCATTTACAATTTTTACATTTCTTTATTGGTCTAATATTATACACAGATATTTGCTAGAGCCTCGTTGTTTATAATGTCTGCTGTAGCTCTGTTGGAAAGTAGTGTTCTATGGTCACCATCCACCAGGTGGATATTCACTGTTCCTTGGAAATACTGGAAAATACATTAATAATTAAGATAAATTATATGAAACATGTACTTTAATTATGAAATACAGTGTATAATTAAGTACCTAATAAAATATTTTTATCAAATATTTTAAGAATAAAAGATTAATATAGCAATCTTTGAGCTATATATATATATATATATATACACATACACATACATACACATACATACTGTATTAGGGTGGTGCTAAGTTATGCTATAAAATAAATTTCGTCATTCCTAATCCCCAATATTTTTACTTCTAAGTTTTAAGATAAAAAAGAAAGAGTGCAAAATTTGAATAAAATAAAAATTCCATAGATGTACCTTAAATAATGTTCTTATAAGCTGAATAAATTTCACAGACATCTTAAAATGTTAAACCAAACTAAAGTTGTGTAAAAATGATGGTTTCTTAGTAATCAAAGTATTTAATTTACTATCCTTTTCTGAATAAGTTTTATCCCAAATGAAAACGATATGAATTAATTTCAACACTTGAAAAAAATAAAAAAAAATTGAAATTTTTTTGGAATATAAAAATAATTTTTAGCACTGTGTCTCACTACCCGTTCCGGTTAGACAGATGCAAATATAAATAAATGTTGAGATACAAATGTCGTTACATACAACTACACAGCCACATTCTTTCATGACAAATACCTATTTTACTAGGAAGAAGCACGATACTGGTGGTAAATAAGCATCATTATTTAAAGCATGTATGGTATATAGGATGAGTGGTAATTTGTGAGTATGGACAGCATCACACGATAAGGTTGGTAAATATAAGATGTCACTCTTTGCAATAATTCCATTCTTCTCATACATTTTGAGAAAAATGACACTAAATAACTAAAAACACACTTGGTTTCTGTTAGGCCTCATGCTTACATCAAACGTGTAAGTTAGTTCAAAGTCAGTAGGTGTTCGAAGGTTGATCCTCGCATGGTATGCATTCATCTATAAGGTGTATGGAATTGGTGTTTACATGCATAAGCACATCTTTGTCAACTGTTCTAGCAGCTGCATGTCCTCTAGAGACTGGGGTAGGTCATCAAGAGGGAAAAAGAATGTTCACCCCTCAAGAAAAAATCTAATGGTTTGAGATTCAGTGACCTTGGTGACCATCCCAGTGGCCCACCACGCCCAATCCATTGTTTGGAGTGAGCTTCATTAAGTAGTCACCACACTTGTGACCCTTAGTGTGCAGGGGCTCCCATCACAGGGATACTACATCCTAAATAACACAAGCGATGGGACGCTCTCCTCCAGCTCAAATACATATGTTAGGGAGAGACAATATATTTGGAAATCCAAACAACCTGGTAACAAATAGGGACCCACAATCACATTCCAACAATGTCGGTACATAGGCTCACAATTAATTGACGCTAATATTCACAAACACAAGTGGCATGCGGGTCAGTACTAGTCCCCAAGCGAATGTCATGGTTGTTCTTCATTACCTCTTATGACAAATAGACTATCAGTTCAGAGAATAATGTCTGAATCCGTAGCAAGCTGCTGCCAGAGTAGCTGGAAAACTCTACCCCTGTGAGGCAGATTAGTCTGAAGGAGATACTGCGTCCACATAATGATATGTGTGGTGGACATCATCACAAAAACACCTGCAGAGCTGACCACTGTAACATGTGCATAGGTCGTGCTGTCTTGGGAGCTTAGCGATGGCTGCTTTTGGAAGGAATTTATGACAGCATCTTTCACACTTGCCTTCTACACGTCGTGTAGCCATCCTGCATTCACTGGTGGCGCTGATCCCATGTGTAAAATATTTCAACAACACTTTTCACATTCACACTGGAATGACGTCTGTCTGGGAAGTGATAAGCGAAACTTTACGTTGTAGTTTTGGCTCACCTGCCAGATGCTCCCATGGCAAATTCCAGTATTCTTCTTGTGGGTAGGTCATAGCTACGTTCATAATAACGACCTTGTGTTTGTGTCTACGTCTAGTCTCAAGTGGCTGTAAGAAATTAGAGGCACAAGTTGTCAGATCACCCCTCTTTATCTAAGATACGGGGATAATATTTTTTTTTGCAAAGAGTGTTTTTGGTATCGAGGACCTATGGATAATGTTCCATCTTCCAAATAGAATATCACTCTATTTAGTAAGAAAGTCCAATTTTTTTTGACAAGTTAAAAAAAATTCTGCCTTTCACAGACACCAAATTTTCTTTCTATGGTTTGTAAATGTCATATTACGCCCTTGTTCTAAGACTTCATTTAGATTTTTGGGAGTAATTTACGTTTTAATTTGTACTGATTGCCTCATACTATCAACAACTTTGTGATATACATCTGTATTGTGAACTGATTTGATGGAAGTTCTAATAATCTTGCTAGGTTTCTCACAAATTTGTTTCAACTGTTTTTATTTTTTAATTTCTTACAAATTTGGAATAGAGTATGTTTTAAAGCTGCTTTTTATACAGCTTGTCATGCCTATACTCAATTTTAGCAGTTAGTATTTCAGTAATGTATTTTTTTTTTGCAACATAGCATTACTTTTTTTATTCGAACAGCTCTAAATAATAATTTTCGAGCTTAAAACACAAAGTTTACAACACTTATACTTATAATCATGAAACATTATTAATATTTTCTGCTTCTTTTTCAGTTCGTGGCCTGATCCATCCTCATAAGTTTTCCAGCCATTTCTTTCAGGGTCTACCTATTAACTGTTCTATAACTTATAATGTAAATATTAAGTTATGTTCCTATATTTTTATTTCTAATTTCATCCAACCTCATACACCATTTTAATTGTCTTAACAATTTTATCTCCAATATCTGTATCCAACTTTTATCTCGCTTTGTCATTGTCCAAGTTTCATTTCCATGGAGTAGAATAGGAGCTACCATTACTTTTTAAAGCTTTAGTTTCATATCTTTCTTGTTTTATTCTAGTCTTTGTGCAGCTTGTTATTAATATCTGTGTCTCTGTTATAGTGTCGTTCCCTAAATAAGTATAGTGCATAAACGTTTCTGTTGTTTTGTTGTTAATGAATATTTTTGTTCTTATTGGTTTCGATCTGTAAGCCTTACCTTTGTTTTTTAGATATTGACATTTCATTTTATATTCCTCGAATATTTTTCCAGCATAATACTGATCGTTGAAAAGCATATTCAGTGTCTTAACCAATTAGCAGAATGTCTGCAAAGTGTATCATGATCAAAAATGCATGTATTTATAAATTTTAAAACCTCTATCTACTGCTATTAAATTTCCATACTCTCACATTGTCATCTATATATATTATAATGTGTGGGTGATAGGAAACATCCTTGCACGAATCCTTGGTCTATGGTCACCTCGTCGATAAACTAGAATGGTTTTTTAATTAATATGTTCGTGTTATCATAAATACGTTTAATGATTCTTATAAGCTACTGCAGATATCCCTCCTCTAAAATGATTGCCATAAAAGTTTTTGGTAAACTTGATCAATGATTTTCTAAGTCAACCAGTAGATGCTATTTTGGTTTGAATGTCAAAAACACTATTTGTTTTTCTAATATTATCTTTGCAGAGTCTTCCTTTTCTAAATCCATTTTGTTCCTAGAACAGCAAAGTCCCAGAGGTTGTTTGCAGGCTCTGTTGATGAGTCATGAATATAATTTATAATTATTTATTGACCTGTTATCCATTATTTGTCGCCGTTTTTATCAAATATGCTATACATTACTAAACGATAGTCAAACAAACACTGATTTATTGTTAATTATACTGAGAAATTTAGTTAGTATGACTTGTTTACATTGTCTTGTCAACATTTGAATCTTCTGTGTGTTTTCTTTAGAGTATAAATAGAATGTGTTTGTGCGTTTCACTATACCAGCATGATGAAAATAATCCACTAATGGAGCTTTCCTCTAGCATTTATTAATAATAGTCTAATAAGTCTTGAAGTCGATTATGGATATATATTTATAACTATCTCCAAAATATATATAATTATTATTCATGAAACACCATGTTTAAGCTATTTGGTCTTTAAAATTGTTTTTAGTATATTTACTTTGATTAAATGTACAAAACAAAACATTTTATATGTGTCATGTCTCTACATATAAGCCTGATTTTCTATAAATTTGTTTAAATAAATTTATACATAAAATAGATTTGTTTCATTGAAAAGTTTTCAAGGTAATTAATTAAGGATCTTGTTTTATACAGTCAAAAGTTTAAATTATCATTACTAAAGATTATGATTTAAATTAAAAATATTAAAATTGAATTATTTAAAACCTTTAATAGAAGGCCGAGAAAATGCCATTATGAGTGTTTTAATAATGTATAATTTAAATAAATTATAACTACTAGCTATATTTAATCAAGATACATTATTGTAATTATATTTTATTTTTTAAATACACTAATATCAAATTAACTATAGGAAACAACTATCTTACTTTATGCAGTTCACAATGGTCCTCCTGTAAAGCCCCTTCTGGCCGTATCAAATTAACATCCCCTGATAAAAGTTTCTCTGGAGGCTTATAGCTGAGCAATTTGTTGATTCTAAGGTATGATGATTCTAGTCCATTTTCCAAGTACTGCTTTCTTTTTGGAGATAGATTTTTCATTTTATGCAGTACATAAGCCACTCTGGATTTCCAGTCTTGCAAACTAATTAAATCTTCTTGTACCTGTTAATTTTTAATTTAAAAATGTATTACTACAACCATAAAAGAGTTATTTTAACTGCATCATTAGTCAATAATGTTGTACAAATATAAAACATGTACACAGTATATTCTTAAATGTTATTTCATTTAAACACATAAAATATCAAACAGTACATATAACTATATATAAGACAATGATGGTGAAGAGCAAACAATAACAAGCACTTATTTTCACTTATTATTCAATAATTTGATTTTTTCTTGAAAATCACTACACCCATTCTCAAGAGTTATTTCAACCAATATGACTGTTTTTGTATTATAAATATATGTCATTTTTACTTAAAGAACTATAGCAAAGTTAAAATTTATTCTTTGTGTTTCTTACACTTAGTCAATTAACTATGCTTATTTTGAATTGTCGTTGTTATTGTTCATGTAAATATTTGTGTATGTATTTAATAAAAACTAACCATATTTAACAAGTGTAGAGGCTAGAAATAAATATCAAATTTTTCATAATTCTTTTTACATTGTTTTTATTTTTTAAAACTATTATTTGGATTTTGAATGTGTCTATCTTGAAGGCAGTTCTGCGAAGTTTAAGTAAGACGTATATTATTCCATATACATTCACACATTTTAAATTTATTAATAATATATTTGTCTACAATTTCAAGGCTACACCTACACTAAGTGTAAACACACAAAAAAAAATAATTTTGAGTATATTTTGATTCAATATACACACATTTGATTTCATCCAATATTAAAGCTTGAAACATCTGAGACGAAGAAGTAGAAATATCAACAAGTAAATATTTAGTAAATTTCAAAAATCACACATAAATTAGTGACTATTAGTTAAAACTTATTTATTTGCCTCTGTATATCTAGACACTTGATTAAATTTAATGAACTGTACATACATTTAATTTAAAATTCTAGCATTATTGACAAAATGATCATATATTTAGTTATAATAATGTTATAATATACCAGTGGGGCATTAACCAATATTCTTAGATATAATACCATTCGATGATTCCTAATTTAGAAACTAGTGAGAAAGCTTGCTCGTGAGCTAGTCATAAGCCAAGATCTTGCCAGCCACAGTTTGAACCAAATGCATGCTAAATTGGAAATATTTCTACAATTTGAGTTTGTGTCTTACAGAAGACCGGTTACTCGCAAGTGGTTGTTTTCAAGCAGATATACTGGAATGCTGATGACGTTTCCTATAATTGAGCAAATAGTATAGAAACACGCTAGTATATAAAATATGTACAAAAAAGATTAATATTAATATTATAAAATGCACCGTGTTAAACAATTTGTTTGACTTTAGTAGCTACTAAGTTTTGCCCATAGCTTGTTCACATTTAAATCTGGTGGCTTACCTTATTTTACTACAAATCTTCTAAACTAACAAAAACACCATTTCATATATGAATAAGGGAGAGAAATGTTTTATAAGTCAAAATGCCACATATTAAAAACTAAAGACCCCCCCCCCCCCAGCTTCTTTGGTGCTGACTGACATCTCACAGCTGACAAAAATTGAGGTCATACAGAAAACATATATGACTGTTTTATTTATTTTTATCAATCTTATATATTTATATATTTATTTTTTATTATTTTTTAATTTATTGTTGACCTTGATATGTTGATGTTAGGCTTAGTATTAATTATTAATTTTTTCCATAGTATTAATTTTTTTTAAATTTTGCATTTAATCCCATATTAGTTTTTATTATTATAAATAATAAATTTTTTATATTAATATTTATATATTTTTTATTTTATTTTTTTTGACCTTGATATGGTGATGTTAGTCCTATATTAATTACTAATTGTTTAAATTGTTTAAATTTTGCATTTAATCCTTTATTAGTTTTTATTATTATAAATAAATAATTTTTAATAAATGTATTTTGTTATTTTACATATAATTATTTGTTAATAGTATTATTAATAACATTATAAATGTGAAAAATCTGAATGTGTACTCATAGAAAAAAACCACTTCATATACCTTTTTAACACTATTACAACATTTTAAAAAACATTCCAAAGTAGTTTAAAGTAAGGAGTGGTAATAATTAAAGTTAAGACTTAGATAGAAAACTAAGGAATAGCTATAACAAAATATATAGATTTTCAATTTAATGAGTTATTTATCCTTGGACGTCTTTCTAAATAATATCAACAATTGCAGCCCCTTAAACTTCACCCACAATAAATCAGATCATAGTCTTACCTGCCTTGATGTTAATCTGTTCCTTGAAAACAACAAAATTCGCACCACTGTACATATAAAACCCACCAATCACCAACAATATCTCCACTACCATAGCAACCATCCTTCATTCACAAAAAGGTCTCTACCATTCGTCGTGCCACCCAAGCCAAACGGATATGTTCAGAACCCGATGATTTAATTGAATATTGTAAACAATTCTCCACAACTTTCCAAAGTCGAGGTTACCCCAAGCCTTTAATAGACAACCAAATCTCCAGAGAACTCTCCAGGGATGACTATGACCCTCCAAAAAAGTTGAGGACATCCCTCTCACAACACAATACCATCCTGGTCCACAACATATCAACACTATCCTTAAAAGTGGTTACAAATTCCTAACCAGTTTCACCCAGATCCAAAACCTTTTACCAAGAGTCACTTTCAAACGGCCACCCAATATCTACAATATTCTAGTCCATCCTAAACTTCCTGACCCCAAGAGAATTCGAGAAGAAAAACCAACTACCAAAGGTTATACCCCTGCGGTAGCACCCGTTGCAGTAAATGTGGGATCCACCTACCAGCTACATCCTTCAACAGCACAGTTACCAAATTGGAATACAAAATTCCTGGTCATTACAATTGCAAAACTAATAACTTGACATATTCAACTACAGTGCAAATCATGTGATGCAAGTATATAGGCCTTACTACAGGTTCTCTCAGACAGCGAATGAACAATCATCGTTTTGACACAAACCACAAGATCCGACAAGTCTGTACCCATTCATGTTGGTACCCACAGCCAGGACTTTCAAACGTGCTACACCACCAAAATATTAAGAGCATTTCCCAAACAGTGTAACAGTTCTCAACTAGACAGTGGGAACTGGCCCACCAATGGATTACCAAATCAAGATTACCACCAGGCCTCAACAGAAGATAGTTTATTTCTTTCTATCATATTATCATTTTTCAAATTATTATTTTTATTAATATCATTATTATTATTTTAAAATATTTTTTTACTATAATATTTATTATTTTTAAATATATTAAATATTATTAAATATTATTTTAAATTACTAATTTAAATATTAAATATTATTTTAAATTAACTAACCATAGCCAAGGAATTTATCTTTAAATTCAAAATGGAGTAATTCAGTGTTTGTGTTATTTGTACTATCTTCTTTGTGTTTGATAAAGGCAACAGTGCCGAAATATTATTCTATTTGTGTTAAAATGTGTGTATGACTACTTCTACTATAGAAGACAGAAGAAAGGAAGATGTCACCTTTATGCATTGGATTCTTCCCACATTTTTCCTCTTTCCCTAGGTGGGCTTTCTTCATCAAATTTACTCTTAGTCGTTTATTTTTCCTTTTTCTTTAGTTTATCAATTTCCTTTACTATAAAATTATTTAGCCATTGGGCCACCTCATTTTTATACAATTTAATGAGTTAGATAGTTTTAAAATTGGTAGATGAATTAAGTGACTTTTAATATTCAAAATATTGATTATATTTCGCTTTTAATGAGCAACAAAATGTCATATATAAAATTTTTCAATAAGTTGATATAACAATGAATTAAAACATGGGTTGACCACAAGTCTAAAATACACATATAACATATTAAAATTTAGTTACAAAACTTGGATAAAACAAATTAAGGAACAAAACAAAGTTTAAAGATCAACAGTGTTGTAAATTAGGTAATAAAATTGAATTAGTGGGTTAGTATCTCCCAATGAAGTTTAATAAAAAAAATGAAAATGTTCTTGTTACACCGATTTTTAAGATTATAATAATTTTAATTTTAAAGTTATGTATAAAATCTAAGCCTTATCTTGGTTCAGTCCCATTACTCCTTGTGATAATCAGCCATTAGAATGATGCTGATTTATATTCTTCCGACATGTTGCGGTATAAAAATACCAAAATCATGACAGTGTAAAATGAAATTAAAGAACCACAAGAAAGCTTGATAATTATGTTGTAGGAAAATTCTGATAAATTACCGTTATTTTAATGAATTTGTAAAGACAATTAATAAAAAACTTACCGTCACTATGCGGGATTAGATTCACTACTCTTAAACAGTTATAACAAAGTCTCTAATAAAACTACAATAACTTATAACTTAAAGTCTTAGCCTGGTATTTATCTAATCAACACTGGAGAAAGACTCGCAAGTATTTTTTATTACACTTCACAGATTTTTTTGGAATACTATAAAAATACTAAAACTCAAGGTAAGCTACACAACACAATCTTGGGGTTAAAAGATTTATTTAATAGTCTTGATATACTTAAATTTTCAAATAATGTATATTTGATAACTGAGAAACACTCGCTATTTTTTTTAATCACACCCTTTAATGTTATATTAGATATATAATTATTCTAAGATCACTAAAAAACCGTTATTTTCCAAGGATTACACGCTCACACAACCAAACTAATATTCACAAAAGGAACAAACAGATTACTAAGTAGCCGAATTAATATTAAAAAAAGACACTGTACTATTCAAATTTGTAATAAAATTATTTTCGGTAGTATAGACACGCCTACAAAAAAAATTGGGAAATACTCTATAAAATATTTTGTTCGCTTCAAATTGTAAACACATGCATGTGGTTTAATTAACTGTATTTTATATGATAATTCAATGTTATAATGTCAATTCAAAATTGTTAGATTTTGTTTATGAGAATAACCATTTGGTTCTTTGTATAGTTTTGATGTTTTCTTTTGCTGTTTAATTCAAATTAATATTAAAAGAAAGAGAACGTTCAAAGTGGCCTTATATGCTGAAAACAAATATGGCCAATGAATAGAAGCTACATTGCCAGTTGGTGATGTAGAAAGAAAGAAAGAGGACCTTGTTGCCGGTTGGATGGAGAATAGTATTAATACTCATGTTTACAAAATTTAAACTTTATATTATTTCACAAACATTTTGTATGTTTATTCCTCTTTATTATCACAAACCATTTATTTATGTTAAAGATATATGAGGCCAGTTATAAAAATATTAATAACTAAATATAATACCATTAAATGTATAATTCCCGCTCTATTTAACCTGTAATTGCCACAAAAGTTAAAAGAACTCGGATGAATTTAATAGACTTTTTTCTTAAATTTGATTATGGGAAATAAAATTATACTGTAATCCTTGGGGAAGTATTGTTAAAAGTGATTGATAATATTTTTATTGATAATAATAGTAATACTTAGCAAATAATAATTATTTTCAAATATGTTGACATAATTTACTTTCAGATAATGTTGGCATTACTGATAGCATCTGCTAGCTGTCATGTAAAACCAAAGAAGTGGTAACGCCACTGTACCAGCAATGAACCAAAATAAATAGTTTGAATTTTTTCAGTCCTCTCATCATGGTTCTCTTACAAGTATGAATTGTTTAAATGAACACCAAAATAAATAGTTATATTTTTCGCATTATTTGTATCAAGATGGTGTCTCTTCTTTGGAGGCATTGTTGGAGTGAGCAGCGTTTATGTGTGTTGTTGTAATTAATACCCAAATAGAAATTTAAATTTACTATTTAAGATACAAAACTTATTTAAATTAATTTAAACAAAACCGCATAAAGAATTAACATGAAACAGTAACTAAAGGTAAGACTCAAATGCAGGCAAGCCAACAGTGGCTCCTTTACCTCGAGGTATTGTTCAAATTAATAATAAAATAAATAGTATAAATTGGTCCGCCAAGAAATAAAAATTAAGTAGATTTAAATTTACACTCTGTGGTGAGCGCCCTAGCACACCTAACAAAATTGTGCTGTTGGCTTGGGACCAAACAATTACAACAATTCTAATCAACCCGTTCCAGGTCATAAACTAAATTAGCTCTCACTTTATATATATTGTAATAATACTTTTGCCTGGAGATGTTAACCTTATTTTAACTTATTGTTTTAAATAAGTTTTATATTTTTCATTCTTGTATTAAACTATGGTTGTTTGGAGTTTTAATAATTTTAATAGTATGACCATTTGACTCTTTTAAAATGTTCTAACTATTGAATCAATGAAATATTTTAAATGTTATGAAATTATATTATAAGCTAATTTATATTTCAAGAGTATAAATAACTTGTCTATAGTCTTTCTGTTATATATGAATTTTACATTAGTATTCTCATTTATAAATTCTTAAATTTGAAATCATATCTTCTCAATTCTTTAAATAACATTATCTAAGTCTTAACTTATATTTATTCACTCCTTACTAAAGATTTATTTAGAATGTTTTCTAAAATGCTATAAGAAAATGCTTTCACTGTTGTACAAGGTACAACAATGTGATCACTCAAAGGTTATGGATTTAATTTAATAATTTAAATACATAAATAATTTATATGAAAGAATCAACTCTTATTAAAATTGTCCTATTTTTTTAAATATCGATATATAAAATAGAATTATTTAACGTGTCAAAGTCATTTAAAAGATAAATTTAACAACTTGCAAAATTGAGTAAACTAAAATATATTACAGATCCTAAAGAGTTATAATACACAATAAAGATAGTTTAAATTTTTAAATTAGACAATTTAATTTAAATATTCTTTTAATTCATATAAGAGTTACCTTGTTTGATTCAATACCCAGTAGTCTAGTAATAAGGTTACATTGTAATTCATCCCCTGTACCCAGGAGCTTGGCTATGGACTGAGTTGTATCAGGAGCACCATCCAATAAAAACAACTGAATCTTCTGGTCTTGTGACTGTAGCTCTCTGGCTAGCTCAAGAGCTAATATACCTCCCCATGACACTCCTACTAGGTTGTACGGACCTACAGGTTGTATATTCCTCATATGCTAAATATTTTTGGAAAGAAAAAATATATAATTTAGAACTAGAAATTAAACTCTAATATTTAAACTTGTCTCATATTCAGAAGTAATATATCTATTAATAAATCATTAGGTATGCAAATTTAGCAATAGATTTGAATATATTTTCTATATTACTATTATCAAATATAATTTTATAACAATTTATAGGTGTTGCTAAAATAATTAATCTAATTCAAAATTTTAATATGAAATTTAATAATTGGGCACCTTTTGGTAGAATTGATTCGTTTTAAGAGAATGTATCACAAAGAAAAATGATGAGTAAAATGGTATATATTTTACAGATTTACTTAATGATAAGTACTTATTATAGTATGTACACACTTGATTGAATGTATTCTTAAATATATTAATATAATACTGTAAAATAAAATAAAGGTAGTATTGATTAAAGTTGGATGTATTAGTATTGCATCACAAAATATTGACAAAATTACAGTCTCAATCAATATCTACTCTACAAATAACCCATGAATTAACATCAAATATTTGCTGTTTCTTTACTCTTTTGGCATGACTGGTTTGAAACAATTTATTCGACTAAACTGGTCATTTGACATTCAGAATTTACTTTGTTTTTGCAATCCCTTGAAATTTATAGTCAAATACAAAAATAATCTAAAGTGAGTTAATTAAATAATGTTATCTTCGAATCAGCATGGTTTTGTAAATAATAAAACTACAGTAACTAACAAAGTAGAATTTCTGGGATATGTTGACCATGAAATCTCACTCAAGGTCCGACTAATGCCATTTGTTTTGATACAATCAAGATTTTGATCTATGTCCACACAATATTACTATCTTAAAACTAAGTAATTTTGGCCGATAGACTTCCTATGTAAATTAATTTAGGAGTTATTTGCATAAAATATCTTTTACCATTTGTAATATTCTTTTTCTTGTAACGTCTACACAATGGTAATCATTTTTATAATGTTATTCACATCTCATATTGGCAATCATAATTGTGGTATGATGCTTTGCGGTTGATGCATCGTATAGTGCAATACTTTATTAATGTTCACAATTCATACCTTGAAAGTTAGTTAAGGAATTTTTTTTTATCAGTTTATAATTAAAATCACTTATGTAAATTTAATGAAGTATTTATTCAACGTGATTGCTGTACTGGACAGGGCGAATATGCTAGACAATATCACACGCGCTGCTATTTCACTTCTTTAGGAACTGGGATGATTAAAATGTGATTATATCAAGATTGATCCAATCTTGTGACTAGTGCAGAATAATTACGGTCCTGAGTCCGATTTGGTGGTTAATTAAAAAGAAATATGTTTTCTCTCGATGAACGCAGATCCTAACTGCTCAGTGAGTAATATGCGAATGTCCTCATCTCAGCTTTCAAACAAGGTTGTTGATAAAGAACTTACTTCTAGGATGTTTGAGTAATGGGATACAATCATTCTCGTCTCTTTCTCTTGTCTTTGGAGAAGATTCTATCTGGATGGTTGGTAAAGAGATATAGAAGGGCAATGCACAAAGTATACATTAACTATGAAATATAATGTAAATTATTAGAACTGATTATCTCTATTAATAAATCGAAAGGAATATGTAAAATATAAATGCTACACATCAAAATAGAATCAAGCACTTTAAACTATTTCTTTGCTCCTTTGGTATACCTCAAGGGTCAAATGTCGGTCCTCCACTATTTATTGTGTTTGACTACATTGGTACGAACTCAATATTTTAAAACTATTTATTGTTTCTAATAATCTCAAACCTTTCTAGATCCTCATTTCTATTGTTTATGGTTTTGATTAACAAAGGGACATTATAATGATGCTATATTGAAAACAGGATATCTATCAATAAATCTAAAACTAAATCTGTAGCTTTCATCAGGAAATCTACCTCTATTTTTCTCATCTATAATTTTGGCAAAAATATTAGAGAAAGCTGTATCAATATTAATGATCTAGATGTTATCTTAGAGTCTTAGACCACAATGCCATTATAATATTGATCATTCAATTTTTCACACTCTGATATTAACTGGCCATCTCTTCATTGTCTACTTTCTATGAAACATTAATCTTTAACCACTTTTACGATGATTGTAATATAATTCACATTCTCTTAGACTACCAAACTTTCTTCTCATGATGACTTTATAAGAATCCCCTTTTTGTTTTTAACAGATAGAATAGCTATTAACATAAGGAATATATTTAAATTGTTATATGCAATTGAAATTTGATAGATATAAACATCTTATGGTCAATTAATCAAGATAAATAAGTTGGAGTGGAAAATAAATTTATTAAAATAAGAGCCAAAATTGATTATGAGTTATCAAGTCAATTAATAAATATATGACAAACAAATATATACAAATTATAAAAAATCTTTGGTAAGTTCTGCGGGTACAATGATTCACTTTATTATGATTTCCATACAAATGCAAACTAGAGATATATAAATTAATAAGAAATAATAAACAATCTTATTTAGTCAAAGTTAAATATGATAAAACTGCAATTGCATGTTTTATATCTTGATTAAATGATATTAAAGTTATAGTTGAATGAAATTAAGACAGATGTATATTTGATGAGTTAAATTACAATATTTTAAGATTTTTATAATTAGACTTTTAATGAATATCAATTTCAATTCATTTTCATAAGTATAAAAGATGTAGAATCAAAGGTTTAAAAAAGTTGAAGAATTTAATATGTTAATATTTTACAGTAAAACTGTTGTTCCTTATCACTGGTTTATTTGGTTCCTCTCCTTAAAAATTGGTTGACAAAGTCATAGTCTTGAAGACGACATGTTTCGGCGCTAAGCCATTATCAGTTCTGAGACAAAAACAATGTAGAAAACAATGACATGGATATTGAGAAATGGACATATTAATTTATGGGTTATTATAGTGTTAAAAGAAATATAAATATGGATGAAAAGTATGATTGAAGGTTAGCTGAATTATGAACTGTAAATTGAAAATTCAAAAGCATGTTTATGGTTAGATTAAATATTAAGTAAGAATAAATAAACTATCAGTTCATAATTCATCTAATCTTCAATCATAATTTTCATCCACATTTATATTTCTTTTAACATTGTACTATCCCATCAATTAATATGTCCATTTCTTAATATCTATATAGTTATGTTTCTTTTTAATATACATTATTTTATTGTTTTATACAATGGTCTTGCCTCAGACCTGATGATGGCGTAATAGCCGAAACATGTCGTCTTCTTCAAGACTATGACCTTGTCAACCAAATTTTAAGGAGAGGAACCAAATAAACCAGTGATAAGGAACAACATTTTACTGTAAAATCTAAACATGTTACATTTTAAACCTTTTTCCAACCTTTGGTTCTACATCTTTTATATTATGGAAATGAACTTAAATTTATATTCATTACAGGTTTAATTATAAAAATCTTAACATGTATAAAAATGAGGTGGCCCAGTGGCTAAATAATTTTATAGTAAAGTAAATTGAACTGAAGAAAGACCATATAGGGAAAGAGGAAAAATGTGGGAAGAATCCAACGCACAAAGGTGACATCATCTTCCTTTCTTCTGACTTCTAAAGTAGAAGTGGTCACACACACATTTTAACACAAATAGAATAATATTTCGGCACTGTTGCCTTTATCAGACACAAAGAAGAGCGTACAAATAAACACAAAATCTTAGCATGTAATTTAACTCATCAAATATAACATCTGTCTTAATTCAATTCAACTATAACTTTAATATAATTTAATAAAGATTTAACACTTACAACTATATATTTTACCACATTCAACTTGAGCTAAATAAGATTGTTATTTCTTATTAATTTATATGTCTGTAGTATAAGATTGTAAACCTAGTTAATGTTATCTTGTCATTCAATATACCAATCAATACCTTGTAATTTTAACACGGTTTCATGCTTAAAATTTTAGAAATATTATACTTATCGTCTTTTGGTAAAACTTTCTAGCCATTAACCCACAATTTTTTTTGGTCAAACTATTAAACACTTCCTTTATAATGTTCTTCAAAATAAATTTTAACTTTATAGTGACATATCTTCTCTTACCTTTGAATTTTTATAGGAATCGTAATAAACTGAACCATTGTACCTAAAGAACTTACCGAAGATTTTTCATAATTTGTAATTTGTATATATTTGTTTGTCAAATATTTATTAATTGACTTGATAGCTCATAATAAATTTTGATTCTTATTTTAATAAATTTATTTTCCAATCCATCAACTTATTTATCTTGACTAATTGAGCAAAATATGTTTATAGCTATCAAATTTCAATTGCATATAACAATTTAAATGTGTTCCTTATATAATAGTTTACTACAATAATAATTAATATTACTAGAACATATAATAGCACCATTTATGGTCAATCTGCCATTAATCATGTGGGCATATTTGTGCCCTTTAGTCCCTCTCGAAATCCTTAAGTATATTCTATAATTAATGAGCAGCGCTAATTTTATATTTCCAAAATATTATTTTAACCCCAAAAATAAAAATTAGATAGTTATTTAAGAAACACGCATATCAATAAGATATGTCCATTTGTTTATTATGAAATCTTCACTAAATTAGTATTACTATTGAATAATTAATTTTATTGTTTTACCTCTTTATTATTATTATTTTCAGTTATTTAATTGTTTTATTGTAATAACTTGCATGGCAAAATTATGTAATTCTTTTTTGTAAGCCACGAGTTTTTCTATATTTTTTCGTACTAGCCTGTTTGGGGTCTCGACTCTTGGCTAGTACTTAAAAAAGTCTGTTAGAGATCAAAACTCTTGGCCAGTACTTAAAAAAGTCTGTTAGAGATCAAGACTCTTGGCTAGTATATAAAAAAGTCTGTTAGAGATCAAGACTCTTGGCTAGTACTTAAAAAGTCTGTTAAGGATCAAAACTCTTGGTTAGTATTTAATAAAGCCTGTGAGAGGTCTCGACTGTTGACTGGTACTTAAAAAATCCTGTTACAGGTCACGACTGTTGACTAGTACTTAAAAAAGTTAAAGTGAAATTATCTTAACAAAAAAAATTGCAACTATTTTGTCCATAATCTCTGGTTAGTGGAAGTGAAGGCTAACATTTTTAATTTAACATTTAAATAAGACCATGTTTTATTATTATTATTTGTATAATTGGTAATAGTCTCGATAGTTGTAGTTTAATTATAAAGTAAGGTGAAAAATTAGAACTAACTTTGACAATAATCCCTGCAGAATTTGACAAAGACATGTTGTGATCTTGTAGGTTTATACAGATGGTTGGATACAATATTTTATTGGTCAGAGTTTCTAAGACCTTCTCAGTTTTATCTTGAATCCCAGGAACAATAAATATTGGCGGAACTTCTGGTACACCCCAATACCAGGACTCAGGGAAGGAATCACCACAAGAGGGCTCTTAGCTTTTGATAGGAAATCAAAACCAACACCCTCCAAATCCTCGAGGCTCGAGGGAAAGAAAGTTTCCAATTTCATTAAAGCTTGATCCTAAAAAAATTAAAATACAAACAATTATTACAGGTAGTATTTAAGTGATACCATAGTTCAAAAGAAAATTATCTAGTTTCTAAATAATTGAAAAAAAATGAGGTGACGAACCTCAAATAAGTGTATGTCTATATGTAATATATATTATTTATATTATATATTTGTATTAAATGAAGGATTAAAATAATAAATTATATATAAGATATAAATAATATGTAAAATATGGTGTAGGATATATATAAGTTTAGTATATAATATATATGACATATATTATTATATCCTGCATATAATATATAAAATATAGTCTATAATATACAAGTTTATTGTATAATATTATAAAAATAAATATAATATACCTTTATATAATATAAAATATATATTATTTATATTATATATAAGCTATCATATATTTTTATTACATGATACATTTATATATTATATATTACTTATAATATATATATAATATATTTAGCTAATTGTAAGTTTTTTGTGCAATATATATTATAAATATGGATTATATATAGATTATATATAGTATATTACGTATATTATAAAAGTATTAATAATAAATTTATAAAAACATGGATGTAAGAGTAATAAAAAAAGTGTTAAAGAAAGGAAAAATAAAGAAAAATTTTTTTTTAGTTTAAATGCGTTTCTTGCTATACAATTTGCATGTTAAGATGATTCATTGGTGTTGGCATGACTTAGTTAAAGTGTAAGAATCGCTTAAGAAGTAATATACTATATTGACCCTTAAGTTACAAAAATTACTTATTAGTAAACTATTGGAATTATTAAATTTGATTGAAAATATCAATATTTAGTCGTTTGACTTTAACTTTTTAAATAGTAAAGCCAAATAATAATTTTGATAAGAAGAGTAATCTATTCAAAATACATATTACTAAACATGTAATTAACTTTTCCTTTACTTTTGGTATCCATACACAGTATATTATTATTAGCACCACGTCTTACTACCCGTTCGGGTTATACGCACTTACGCTAATGTGCAATGGTAGGATGATTGTGAGATGAAATGGAGGACCTACAGTTTATCGTGGAATCCAAAACACGGTGGAGGCCTGGCATTCCTCACATTCACAAGTTGTGATTAATACACATCTTGTCAGAGGTGAAGGAAGGGTTTGGCAATCAGATAAATCTGTGCCGGGACTGAGGATTGAACCCCGGACCCTCGGCACAGAAGTCCGACACCTAACACGATATAATAACTATAAAATATTATATATTGGTAGTAAATATTTTGATTTATTGTTTTCCAAAAATTACAATCTTTATTTTACTAATGGAGCCTCCTTAGTAATCTAAAAAATATGAATCACATCAGTAAAATTTTTAACTAGTTTACTTATTATTGAACATGTCATTACTTTACCTTCTTACTGGTGACAATTTAGTAGTTATAATAAAATACTAAGAAAATCAATAATAATACAAAAATAAAGCCTAGGATGTAAAATAGAAACATTTAAATGTCAGGATAAATACTTATGATAAACACAATAAATTGATAAAAATGATATGAATATATTGTTACAAATAACTCTCTAGGGAAACTTCTTTCTTTTTATATATTAAGTATATAAATTCAAGAAGGTAGAAAAGAGAGTGAAATGAATCAACAAGGTATAATATAGCCTTTAGTGTGAAAGGAACACATTTCACACATTCCAGAGATGTAAATGCCAGACATCATAGAACCGATTTTGTTACCTTCATTAGTGTATTTGATGAGTTTATCTTCTAGTGATATGTTGATGAATGGAGGTGATCTGGAAGATAAAAGTCTGTCCATCACTTTTAGAATTGGTCGGATGTTTACACTCTTCTGACTGTCAGTCCACTGTACATCAAGGATTGGTAGCCCTGCTTTAAATCTCTCCTTACTTACATCCTCCCCAGACTTATCCATGAGTGATACAAAGTGACTCAGAGAATCGAGACTACGAGAAGCCACATCTAGATTGTGAAGGGATGTAGCATCATTCTGTAAAGATATATTTAGCTTTTATTTAAACTTCGAAAAATTATGTTTAAAAGAACACAAATAAATTTTGTCAAAAAAAAAATTTTTAGATAATTTTTCATATTATATAATACATCTAATAATAAAGTCTATCAATATCATAGCTTAATTAGATGGTAAAGCAATAATTTCTTAAACTAAAACATTTTATATATTGATTTACCGTGATCAAACTTACCCAAGTGCCTGTAGTGTGTGTGTGTTATATATATATATATATACTTTCTCTTAGCATTAATATACACAAGAAATAATATATATTTCCGATTATGATGATAAATGAATGTAAACTGAAGCCTCACTTGAAATAATGAGCTGGATTTCAAAAACAAATATTCAGGAGTAGAGTTAGTTCTAGTAACAATTAAAGTTGTTATATTGTTAATTTTTCATTTGAACTAATTCTTTACCTTGTTTGAATGTTTGTTAGCGTTTTCTAGAATAATAAAGCTAACATTTTATATTTCATCTGAGGCTCTCACCAGTGCTATTGAAAATATCGTGGTCACAGTTCCAAGACTTGAAGCATTCCTGATGAAGCTCCTTGCCCCAGGAAGTGTGTGGATCTTCTCTGCTGATGTTTGTATGATGTGTGCATTATGATAACGACGTAGTAAAAACATTCTTCGTTCGGAGAGGAGAGACAACTTTTGTGACTTTGAGGCAATGGTGATTTTATTAGCTTTATGGGTAACTAGCCATTCCGCCAGACAAAGACAATCTTCAAACTCGCTTCCTGTTGGAAATTTGTTTACATAACTTAACATGGTTATTAATTACATCTGCTTTATTAATAGTTGAATAAATTTCTTCCTTTGAAAAATTTAATATATTTACAAATTGAATTAGATACTGAAAGTATTGAAACATATTGCTTTTACTAAAATCTTTATAGTGTTTAGTTAACAAAACAATCTGAAGAGATGCTAGATATTGGTGGAATTTAGGTCATGTAAACTAAATTCTATAACTTTTAGAGGATTTTGGAGTGATCCAATTTTTGTTTGAAGTTGCTAGCATACTTTAGCATATTTTTAACAAAAACGGTAATTTGTTCTTTTATATAAACATATAATTTCATTGAAACGTCTTAAATCTATAGTAACATGGTGCGGCAGAAATATATGACGGTTTTGCAAGTGTAATAACTTTTGTATTTTTGAACAAAAAATTGTTTAAATTTTGTCATTAAATTCAGAATATTTTGCCATTATTATTTACACCTTGAAACAATTTTTAGATCACAAGCTAGGTATGGAAAATAACGTCTTGCAAGTGTCCTCCATTCTCACTCACACATTGCTGAAGTGTTGTTCTGAAGTTAGTCATGACATCACGGAGCATGTTTATCGGTATTGCCCTAATTTCACGTTCGATAGCAGCCTCGAGTTTTTCCAAAGTGCGTGGTTTATCAATGAAAACTTTCAACTTCAGATAACCCCACAAAAATTAGTCACAAGCCGAAAGATCGGATGACCGCGCTGGCCTTGGGATATCTCCAGCAAGTGAAATTAGGTGTTGTGGGAACATGTCTCGAAGCACTGCCATGGAAACCCGTGATGTATGGGGGGTTTGCCCCGTCCTGCTGGAACCACAATTGGGCATTGTTCAGTTGCCCCATGGTCACTGAAATGGCAATAACTGACGAGTAGAGTGACCACTTCCCCCTCCCTCTGGCCACCGTACTTGCCGCCACGCACTTTAGAAGAACTCGAGACTGCTATTGAACGTTAAATTAGTATAATACCGATAAACATGCTTCGTGATGTCATGACTAACTTCAGAGCAAGACTTCAGCAATGTGTGAATAAAAATGGAGGACATTTGCAAGAGGTTATTTTCCATACCTAGCTTGTGATCTAAAAATGGTTTCATGGTGTAAATAACAATGACAATATATGCTGAATTTAATGATCAAAATGTAAACATTTTTTTGTTCAAAAATACAAAAGTTATTACACTTGCAAAACCGTCATATATTTCTGCCGCACCCTATATGTTAAAAGTAAATTTTATCGTTTATGTATTTATAATACATTTGCAAAACAGAACCAAATAAAATATTTTTTAAAGTGATTACTTAATAATTTAAATTTGAACAAACCATAATAACCTCCATATGGTAAACAAAGGAAATGGTTTCCCACGATCAAAGATTATGCCTAATTTATGTGATGGGATTTGCTGACATTTTGTTGACAAATAAAGAAAAAGAAAATTCAACAATGAAAACCAAATGATAAACTATGTCCTATCATTCTGTGTGTATGTGTGTCTTTCTAAGCATACACCTGAAAGATCTTGGTTGGACTTTGAACTGGTTTTTTGGCACAATAATTTTAAAATTTGTAGGAGTCATATATTAAATTACAATAAGAAATTGTTAAATAATCATTATAAGTCGAAGATTTTAAAAACTTCCACTGATTCATTAAAAACTACAACATAATACTACTACTACTACTATACTACTACTACTACTACTACTACTACTACTACTACTACTACTACTACTACTACTACTATACTACTACTACTACTACTACTACTACTACTACTACTACTATACTACTACTACTACTACTACTACTACTACTACTACTACTACTAACTAATACTAATAATAATATAATAATAATAATAATAATAATAATAATAATAATAATAAATATTCGATATAACATATGGCATTTAATAGAACAGTTTAAATATATCGATTTATATATTATGAAAAAGGACACTAAAATAAGGGAGCTAAGAGTAACACCTTTCTTATTCTTATACAATTCCAACGAGCCAATGAATGACAGATATTCTTACAAATATTTGAATCATATTTAATTCAGTTAATTAATTACAGTCATTTATAAGAGAGCAAGCTTACCAATAATAATGTGTGAGTTTTTCAGGTCAAAGAGACTTTTATTTGTTGCCTTTATCGTATTTAAAACTTTTTTGTTTTCAGGAGTTCTTCTCGTCTCTCCCATGAGTTGAATCAAAACCTTCTTGACATTGTTGTAATTTGATAGTTCACTGAAAAATAAAGAATAGTGAACAAAATTTTACTTAAAGCATTATTTTGTTTACTATAACTTACATAATAATATCAGACTTTTGTGAATACAAATATTTTTAAAAGGCAATGAAAAATGTTCTTGATAGATTTAAGAAAATAAATAAGCCAAGGGTGCAGAATATGTCCAACGCGTGAACAAGGTTCGAGGGAAATTAAAGCAGTCCTGGGGGAATTTGGGGCTGGGAAAAGTCCAACAATTTTGTTGATGCTTTTAGTACATTCTGGTTTTGATTTGGTAGTTTCATTTGTATGAAAAACAAAGGCTGATAACACTCAACGCTAACATTATCAGTATGTGACATAGTGAGGCAGTGTCTGTGTAAGCACAAAGAGTTGCGGTGTCTAGAGGTTAAATAATGTGTCAGAGTTCTAAATAGGAAGTCAGAGGTTGAGATAAGGGGCAAAGGGAAAATCTAATAATTCAACCTGGCTAATGGCATGTAGGTGGTGGAGGGTAAGGAAGGGTCAGCGATGTTTTGTTTTAGTTTGAATTCAGTCACCTGTTATATCGTGGCCTAATTACATGGCGATGTGCGCAAAGTTTATTTAAACTCGTGACATGCATATTGTGATAGTTGTGTAGCCATGAAATTGTGGTTTTTAGTGGACCTATTAAGGTTTGTACATTGTACAAAAGATAATTGTTTATAAAAAATAGATGGTTTAGTGAAACAAATGTTTATTATGTCGACTTTTAAGAGCAAACAAGACATCAACTGTGCTTATTGTGAATGGCGTGGCGGACGTGATAAACTTGGACATCCCCAAGAAAAACCTAGAAGGATCAAGGGAGTATTGCAAGTTTTGTAAAACATAAATTATGTGATCAAGAAAAACTCATAGTCATAAATAGCGATAGTATTTCACCTAGTGTGGTTAATAGTGATAGACCTTGCAGTAGTGGTGAGTCTACGAAAAGTCTATGAACATCAACAATTAAACCAAGACTTGGAATTACACTCCATTGCCTCTTACTCTCAAGATGTAAAATTAAATGTTGGTAACGGTAAGCCTACTGGTATCAACAATTAATGATATGTAATACACACAAGGAAATGGGAAGATTGCCATTTCTGGGAGACAATTACATTTTGTATAAGGTAGGTACTATAAAAATAACTATGATGAAAAATATATTTAAATATGAATTTTCCAAACTATGTAGTAGGTAATAATCCTTATTACCTTCAGTCTCTATAAATATTCAATGTTTTATTTTGAGTGCTATGGTTTTCAGGGAGTTTTTTTATGAAAATGTTATATTCTGGGGAAATATTGGAGCTCTGAACATATTCTGCACCGCTGAAATAAGCTTTATATATAAAATGTACATCATAATATATAAATTTACAAATATTTGAAATATATGTATTACAAATATCTGTAAATTTATATATAATATATATATATTACAAATATTTGTAAATTTATATATTATGATGTGCACATAGAGTATATATACATATTAGACAAAAAAATTAGTTATCATTCTGAAAATTGAAAAATGACACCTGGACACGGGAATCGAACCCGGGACCTTTGGCTTAGTACGCCAATGCTCTAACCACTGAGCTATCCAGGATTCGTCCCGTGCCCATGGTCATTCTTCACTCATATTTTAAGGCAGAGTCTATGATGGACAAAGCAGAAATCGTCAGCTACAATTATGTGATTTTTAATATCACAAGCCATCGGATAACGCAGCCATCGGCGACTCGGTTCGATTCCCGTGTCCAGGTGTCATTTTTCAATTTTCAGAATGATATCTAACTGAACCAACTACCATTAATATAGCTTCGGCTATTTACACTTAATAAAAAAATTAGTGTTTTTTTATACTACACACTTATTTTATATAATTACTATAAGTTTTACATATATATAAAAATAGGCATGTTATATGTAAGTATATATAACACGTTTATTTTTCATCTAATACGTATATATATAATAAAAATATGAATTTATAAATATCTGTTGACATATACATATATATAAATATATATATATAGGTTAAAGTTGGGCACATTCGACCGGTGGGGAACTTTAAACCATACCTTGATTGTTGTTATTTTTGAATTTTGCGCCAAGCAGTTAAATATTATGATGGAGGCAGTGAAATGGAGGAATTGAAGGGAAATAGTGTTGTTGGGATGCCAACCAGCTCTTGTCAGTTGGCATCTGAACCTCAACCAAGCAACGAGGAAATGCAGGTGGGGCACATTCAACCACTGGTCAAATGTGCCCCACTAATCATTTGGAACGCCTGTCACTGATTCTGATTTAATTTTAGGACACGTGTGTGTTTGGGTGGAGGGGGGGGGGGGGGGGGGGCAGATTGAAACTCTGCTTACGAAATTTCCAGCAAAATATATTCTAGATCTCCTGTTGGTATTGTTGCAGATGATAAGAAAAAACAAACAGAGCGGGTATCAATGAGTGTGATAGTTCAAATGCTATTCATGCAATTGTGAAGGATGGTCTTTTGACTAGGAATGCAGGCGTTATTCACAATGTTAGGCGATCTACTCTAGTCTCCAGCATCAAGAAACTTGGAAAAACTGTCTGTAATAAGAATGATGTGGCTAATGAATCTGGGGATAGTGATATGGACTATGAGAGCAAACTACATTATGGAAGTAAATATTCAACATAGCAGGTATTTACGAATTCGCAAGAAGTTGATTTAGTAAATTACTTGAATAAGTGTTCAAATATCAACTATGGGTTGAGCTAAAAGCAAATTAGAACCCTTGCATTTGACTATGCCACATTAGTTGGGAGTAAAAATTTCCAGAAATTTGGGTAATCAATAAAAATGGCAGGAAAATATTGGGTATTTGGTTTTTTTGAAATTCCACCCTGGGTTAAGTTTGAGGAAACCGGAGACGACCAATTGTGCTAGGGCTTCCGGGTCCAATAAAGTCAGAGTTTACAAATTTTTTGACAAATTAAAATCCGTCCTTAAAAATATAAGTTCAAACCTGAAAACAGCTACAATTTAGATGAGAGTGGGGTCACTACATTTCCAAGTGGTGGCCACCAAAGGTAAAATGCAGATTGGGATAGCTGCAACAGTGGATCGAAGAGAACTTACAACAATTATGTATGTGATATGTGCAAGTGGTTCTTTTATATCCCTTGTTTACAAATTTCCCAGAAAGAAGAATGTTGACGAGTTTATTTTGAATGGACCACCAAGTGCTATGGCTTTGGGAAATCGTAATGGGTGGATGACCAGTGAGATTTTCTTAGATGTATTAAAACATATTAAGCATCATTCAAACTGCTCACCAGAAAGCAAAGATCCTCTTGCTTCTCGACAATTATAGGTCACATGTCGATGTCAGCAACCTTGAGTTCTGTAGAGTTAATAGGGTTGTGATTTTATCTTTCCCTCCACATTGCCTCCATAGATTGCAGCCTCTTGATGTTTGGATATTTGGGCCATTCTAATCAAAAGTGAATGCTTCTATGAACGACTATAAAGTAAGCAATCCCGGCAAAAACATTATTGCGAGAATGATAGCACAGCTTACCAAATATCTGTTCCTCCGCTCGTTCACTCCTTCAAACATAATGCGTTCTTAAAAAAAAAACTGGTGTCGCTCCTTTTGATTCTCAGGTGTTCAGCGAAGAAGATTTTGCTCCAATCACCATCACTGCCCCTTCATTTATAAAAGAAACGTCAGTTTGTGATGAAGTTTCAGCAAAACCACAGCCCCAGTGCTGCCTTTTCCTTCCAAGTCCAGCAGAATATTCCCCACAACCACACTCTCATTCACCAGCATCAACAAAGCCTTCAACATCCCAAGAACCAGTAGCAGTTGAAAGTGTTCGCCCCTTCCCTAAATGTTTCAAAACTCCCACCAAAAAAAAAAGAGAAACACCAAGAAGACCAGTGCTGTTATCCTGACTCTCCAGAAATTAAAGGATTGAAGATGATGGCTGAAAACAAAAACATCAATCCCATGAAATCTCTCGGCATTCTGTTTTCGATCAAACTCTGAGAGAATCATCTGACACTTCTTCCGCAGATTCAGCATTGGAAAACGAATAATTATACCTGGAAGAACCTGAGTTTCTATTAGATAGTGACAAGATGCAAGAAAATGACTTCTTGTTGATTCAGTTTGCCACAAAAAAAGTATAATTCATTATGTAGATAAGGTGGTTGGTTTTTATGGAACGAACGAGTGAAATGAACTTCTTGAGAAGAAGAGCTCAGTCGCAAACTTTCTTATTCCCTGATAATGAGGACATTGCCAGTGGAATGGCATGAAATCTTGGCCAAACTGAAAGTTACCAAATAATATGGGTGTGCAAAGGCCACTTTTTAAATGCAAAGTGAAGTCGAAGCGAATCTTGAAACTTGCAAAGAAAAGTCAAAGCCGAAGCTACCTAGGATTTTTGTTGTTGTCGTCACTTAACAGTACTTTTAATTTTTCAATTAATTATTTTTTAGATCTTGTCAGTAACAAGTGCCAGGAAAATTTCCTTATTTGTTGAATAACGAATATATTAATAATTAATGCATACAGGCTTACTAACTTATCAATTAAGTTTTAATTTTTACTTACATCGTGAAGTTTATAACATTATTTTGCAAACTTTATACATGCATTTCTATTTATTTGCATATCTCTGATAATAATTATAAATTAAATTCTGTTTTCATTTACTATGTTCCGTATCAGCCATTTTGAAAAATAAAGAACAGGCGAAGAAGCTATGAAAAACTACTGTGCCAAAATGCACTTGTAAATTTGTTACAAATAATTCCAAAATGATATGATATTAAGGACCAAACATTAGACACAAGCTGCGATGATAGCACAAATAAAGCGCCTTCTCTGCTTCATACCCGTGACCATGACTTTATAGGTATTTTTATTTTTTACAAAATTATGTTGATGATAGTGAATATAATATATTTACATTTCCTTATCCGTTTTTGATACATGCTTACGTTGTGTGAGTTAAATTACTAGCCAATGTTAAAATTCTGTCTATTGACGGTTTTGAAATTATCAAATATTGAAAAATGTAATATTTAGTAAGATAAAATTAAATCGTTTGATAATTTATCAAAGTTTTATCCTTCCTTTGAAATTTTTCGAACATACGAAGATTAATGTAAATGTCAAAGTCAAAGCTGAAAGAGATTTAACCTTTGACTTCGACTTTTCGAAGCTTCGCACACCATTACTAAATAGATAAGAAACCTCTTCGTTTTTCAATTTGACTTTTCGAAATGTATATGTGTTGATGCTGAGCACGTTTTCATTGCTTCTGCAACTGGAAGAAAGTTTTTTTCCAATTTTATTGCATTCAGTGTTTGTATTTGAACATTATTTACCTACTCAATTCTTTAGAATTATTTTTGTTAATCTCCTTTTTTAAGTTTGAGTGGCTTACTTTTAGCATTTTTCAAGTTGTTCTAGAAGTGCTATGTACTTTACCTTGAAGCCTACATTTTAATTTTTTCATTGAACTGCAGGCATAAAATGCCAAGGTAAATTATAAATTCTTAGTTAGGTTTTATTTATATGATATTGTGCCAAAATAGCCTAGTCACTGGCAGAGTCAGTATTGCCCCTTTAAATTACAAGACTGCCTTTTCATGGTTGCTGTCGTGTGTAACATTAATTTGTGATAGTTTCTAATTATATAATGAGGAATTTGATATGCTATCAAATATTTCTATGTTCCTTTCACAGTTTTTCTTTGAAAAATGTTATCTGGTTCAATAACACAGTTGAAAGTGTTTCACTTTCATCAATTCAGAGAGTTTTTTCAGAATTGAAAAAAAAAAACTTCCTGTGATTGGAATCAAGAACGACAAACAACAAATGACAGAAAAAATTATCAATAAACGAATTTAGAGAGAAACTGGGCTTAAGTTGAACGCATAATGTTTGTAATCAAGTGCATTCTAAAATGGTCTAATATACCCCACTTTCCCCTATACAAAATAGTTGATTGTGCATCGAATGTTGCAGTTAATGTTCAGGTTTTACTAGTGCATTTTTCCAGGTTTATGTAATCAAAGAATGATTGTACACATTTAATAAATTATTATTAACCTATTATCGTTGATTTGTTTTGTACATACAAATTTTCGCAGTGATTCTTCCCATACCATACTGTTTAAGTAAGAATTAATTTATTATTTTTACTAAAGAGAAATATTTTATTTTATTATATATATATATATATATATATAATTTGATAAGTGGATTTCCAGTTTTTCTGCCTGGGGCACAGTGGTACATCTGAAAAATCATTGTTTGTTTACATCAAAATGGAAATCCTGATTTGTGTGATTTCCATGGTAGTGTAATCAAAGCATTATTTTACTGGTACATAGAAGCCACTGTCCACACAGTAGAGAAGCTGAGAATTTGCAATGGCAATGGGGTTTTAGGTTGGAAGCCTGGACCCCAAAACTTTAAATGGGAAGTTAATTTTTATGTCACAATTGGGTTTGCGTTTTTTCATAATTTCAACTACCAGAAATGGATATATTAAATTATTTACATGATTTAATAACATAAATACTATTGAGTATTTTTTGTATAAAATAACTAAATATGTATGACACTTTACTTAAAAAAATTGTAATCAAGAGGTTCCTCAGCTGGTTTGGATATTAAGAGGTCAGGGTCTTAATCATGGCCGGGTGTTGATTTTTCTTCAAGAGCTTTACTTTCCCCCCAACCCCTCACCCCCAAATTCGTATAAACTCCTTTAGAATATATGTTACCTACACTGATATGTTTAATATTTTAAATTTGGTTCAAAACGTGATGTTAAAATTGTAATTGAAATGAGATTAATACCTATTTTAACCCAGGAACGGTTGAGGGGTGAGCACAGTGCTCACTTTCTTTTTATTTCACCAACTATTTTAGCCAGAGATTAGCTATTGATGTGTGCTTGTATCTAGCTGTCAATCAAGATGTGGGTTGACATCACTGGTAGATGCTCCCTCCGCCTTCAGTGCGTGTTACGCTAATAAACAATTAAGACTGTGTTTATAGTGAGAGCAGCACTCACCCTCGATCGTTCGTGTGTTGATTATTAGCTGATGAACCAAGATTTTTTTTCCTTAAATTTTTACAACTATAACATTTTTTATTGAGTGAAATCTTAGGTGCATTGATTTATTTATTCTTTTATTTTTCGTTTAGTAAACATTAAACATTATTTTTTGCCACGGCCACTATAGCATATTTTGTATTGATATACTTTTTTATCATCATGTAACATATTATGTTTTTCTTTTTTAATTTGTGTTCTGTTTTAGTTTGTTTGTACTGAAAATATTTTATGCTATTTTAATTCAGTAACTATTCTGTATAGTATTATGAATAACTTTCAACATTTAGGTATCTTGTCTGAGGCCCAAACTAACGAGAAACCACATGGACTTAGAGGAGCAGGGATTAAGAATGATCTGAAGATCCAGATAAGGAAGTATCTTCATCTACCAGAGCCACATCCACCACCAGAACCTGTTCAAAATCTAGAATGAATAAAAAGTAATTTCTGTCCAAAGAAAAACCTGCATGACTATGGCTCATTGCGCAACCTGCATTGTTCCTATCTGTAGGAAACACCCGGTAACAATCTGCTGTCAGTACTTTGGTAAAAGTCAAGTTAATGATGAAGATGCAGAGTGAATGAATAATAGAATGAAGAAAAACACTATAATGTTATTAGATCAAATTTGTTTGAAAGACCAGAGTAAAAAATTATGTTAAAGACAATCATTCTGGACTTATGTAATGACATCTAACGCAATAACATGTGATTTTTTAAAAGAAAATATGTAACTTTATTATTAGAAAATATTTTGTCAGATTTACAATAAAAGGATAGCTTTCCTTGTTGTTATAGTAGATGTTTTTGTTATTGTATTTGTACATAAAATTTTTTTTTAATGTTCAAGGTCTAATAAATAAAATATTTCAATGATTTCACTGAAAATAAAGAAAAAAACCATAAAATATTATAATAAATAAGAAATAAAATGAAAAAAACATGACAATCTAAATGAAAAACTACACAACCTGGTGCATGAGCACAGCGCTCACCCTCGTCAAATGAGGTGACATGGGGGAGCTCGGCCAGTTCTGGGTTATATTTTTATACAGCATATATAATATATTTTATATATTTATAGCATACCGTATATATATATAAAACCTATATAACCTTGGTGAGCTTGGGATTATGTGCCCGCCTCAACAGCATTCAATGTTCGTGAGTTCAAACCCAGCCACGGTCAAAGGATTTTTCCTGATCGATAAAAATTCTTAGCACAGCTACCTTCGGAGGGTAAATAAAGCCATTAGTCCCATGTCAATTGTGACATGTAAAGGAACCTTGAAAGGTATGTGAAAATACCTTTCCCGGAAAAATGGATAGGCTCTTTCAAGCTCGCTCATAGAAGTTTAGTGTGGAAAGCATTGCAGAACCACCACACTTTCTAAACTCGCCTAGTACATCGAGTTTCTACTGGATGATGCAGGCAGCACTAACCAACCAAAGAGCTGAGAAGATGCCCAGCTCCTTATGGATATAAATCTCATCTAACCACTCTTTGGGTTGTAGACTTAAGAGGAATATATAAATATATGTATGAATATTATTATAATTACTATTAATATTACTATAAATATTGGTATTAACATATATATCTATATTTACACTTTTAGTTGTATAGAATATAAATAAAAAAATCTCCAAAATTGGCATTTTTGAGACCTGATTGAATTGGAATATAATATGTTTTCCTGTATTAAATTATATTTTGGTATAATATTGTATATTTAAAAATTATTTAAAACAAATACAGGAGTAGATGGGAGGTGAACATTTAAATAAAGCAGAGCCTCAATAATATAATATATAAATGTAAAACTATTGTCGCTGTATCTATTCTCACTACCCATCTGAATGAAGAAATTTAATAAAAATAACTAATAATTTTAAATGATATACCAAATAAATTAAAATAACACTTTGTTCACCAGCTCATCAGTATTTGATAAACTTATTTAATCATGTTATTTACCTTAAAGCTTCCAAAGTTTGATGTTCAGTAAATAAAACATTTCCTAAAGGTTGAACTATCCCCAACTTGATTCCTTCTTTGATTGCAGAATGCAGTTCTTTCTTCCATGCAAGTGATGCATTGAATATATTATCAACTGCAATTCCCAACACGGCTACGTGTTTTAAAAATATATACATCCCTGTAGTAAAAAATTTTTATATATATTAATACAAATTTCACTAAACCCAACATAGAGATATTATTATTATTATTAATATATAATTATTCAAATAAGGTTAAAGAAATATATATATCATTCAATAAATTCTAGATTGCACATTTAGCATTTCTTATATAGCCTACTGGGTGCTGACTTGATCACACAGTTGATGGCCATAAACGGCAACAAGAGCGCTAAAATCTTCAGAAGACCGGACATTCCTCCTTAAGGGTGTGTTTGGATCAAAATAAATGATTTTGTGTTTGAATTTCATTGTTATTAATCTGTCACCATCTTTATTATTGGTTTATTGTTCCAGAGAACCGGGTATAATTTGTTAGTCTCTTCCATTTCTTCATTATTTATGGCTCTCCAGTAACTCCTCTTCTGGATGTCTTCCTTTAAAGCATTCATCCATCGTCTTATTAGTCTTCCTCTTTATCTGTCTTAATAATTGTTTTGACTGCAAGAATTAGATAATTAGTTATTTCAAAATCTACAAATTCTAAAAAACTTGTTTTTTTGTTTATGACATACTGAATTTATATAAATGATCTTGTAACGATTACAATATTATTGCTTGCTCACTTTATATAATATAAAAAATATATGTTATTAGATATAAAAACCATATTTTCAAATAATCTATTGGGTGTAATTAAATATTTTATCAAACTTTTTAAATGTTTTAAATTCATTTTAAACACATGGTGGATTAGTCTGGAATCACTTGGTGTTTAATCGTTGTCTTTACGAGATCAGGTTTTTGAAATTATGGTGTTTTCCACTTTTAGACATTCTCTCACTTATTACTCACTGTCTCGTAACAACCTGTACAACCTGGCGTTCTTTATTCAATCAAATACCCCTCAGCACCTACTACCCTCCCTACCACCTTAGTTCAGCCTCACCTTCCTATCAACTAACCCTGCCCTGAAATAATTTCTCTTACCTTTGCCAGTTGTGAAAAAAAGTTCATACAAACATAGGTCCAGAAACACTTAGTTTTAGAGTTATTAACGATTTTCCTTAAAACAGTTAATCAACCCAAATTAATTTGCTGAATTAGTTGCTTAGATATGTGATGTCATCTTTATTCTTTAGAGATGGTAATAAGGTATGTGTTTTGTTTTGGTGATTTGTATTTTGTATTATTGTTTAAGATGCTAGTTGGCTGTGGTAGATCCTGCATATTACTTCCAAGTTCAATTAAATGTAATTGGTGATTGAAATCGCAGATATACACTACACGTATGGTCTTGCAGATGGGATTTCATTAAGAGCACGTGTAATTTATTCAGAAAGGTACCCCGACCGGCGTTTACCTTGTCGAAGATCATTCACTAAACTCCACCAACATTTGTGAGAGAGTTAAAAAAGTAACATTGTTTTTTCCATACTTTATTGTACATCTGTTTTTGTAGCAACATTTTAACGTGTATACATTTATTTTAGACTTGTCTGCAACTTGTGTATGGTAAAGTTGTTGATGCATTATTAATTTCATGTTAATTACTTATTAATGACAATATGTTTTTTCACTTGAAGTAAAGTCTAATCATACATTTTGAATGTAATTTCACTGAATACATCTACCAACTTATTAACTGTTTGAATTATAATATTAAATTCTTTATATATATCTCTAGAGCATTATATCTAAGTCTTAACTTTTAAATTATAACCACTCCTTTCAACAATTTTTTAGAATGTTTTCTAAAATGTTAGTACATACACGCTAATGTTCTTATACCTTAGATTGCATGTCCATTGGCATGGGTATGTCTAAAACAATCATAATGTATCAAACTGAAACTTTTCATATGATTACGTACCTAAGGAAATCCGAGAATGTGTTCAGCTTTGTCATATTTTTTGCTTTTTTGAATTATATATTGAATTACAAAGGCCTTAAACCCAGTGATGCTAACTTCAAAATTGAAATAATTACATGGAAAATGAAAATTGGTCTTTTTACTTAGTGAAACCTCAGGTTTTGCGCTTTTCAAGAAAAAAATGACATATCAAAAGCCAGATGCCCTCAAGTGTTTTACTACTCAAGCAGGTATCTTTAAAACCAATAAACCAAAGCAGGGGTCGTCTAGATATTGGGTTCATTGATTGATTTTTTATGTGTACTATGAAAAACACTATGCCACTTTCCAACATTTAAAACTTGTACATCTAAATTTTATATCCATTATGAAAAAAAGGTCACATATTTGAGTAATTTTGTGTTTTTTTGGTGGCGTTGGTTAAATATAAAGAAATATCAATTTTTTTTGGTGTGTGTTACTGAATTAAGTAATAATCAACTTTTAATTACTATTAAAAATAATAATTCAAAATTGTACATACAGTAAAAAAAATATATTTGAATGATCAATTTTGAGAATTTTTCCATTTTCAAGCTCTGAGTGGCCCGGCTAGATAATGAGATGGACGGGGAAAAATAATGCCCTGAGGGGAATATCAGGCAAATTTTCCAAGCTATTTCATAATTTATTTCAGAAAAAAAATTCTTTGGCCCTTTTCACCCTACCCAACTGAGGAGGTTGAACTTGGGAATCCACTTGAAGCTAACCTTTTGGTTTAGGTCTTCCTGTCCCTGGTCCAGCTCTTTGGACTTTGATTTTACCATACCAAGCCTATCGTCTACGACTGCCAAAGTTATGTCCTGATAGTCCTTTCCTGGGAGGACACCGTGGCACAGGCTCTGTAGGCCTTATTTCTCCTGCTGTAACTCCAATTGTTGTGACAGAGACAGCTTGTGCAAGGTCACATCCCTGCTGACTTGATTCATGACCCTCTGAGACTACTCCCTGTATACCTCTCATTGCTGGTGTAGGCAATCGTCTACAGCCAAGATGTGCTGGTCGGGGTGATCATCCCTGACGTCTCCCCTTACTTCAGTAGGTAGTACCTCTCTCTATCTGGTTCCAAACTTTGCTGCTAGTCACTTCCTGTATTGCCAACATATTAGTGAGGTCTTCCCTCAAGTGGTCCTGGTTGATCCGTTAAATGAGTTGATGCATCAACCCTGAGAGACATGGTGGTGGGATATCAGTTATCACGTTTGTCATGGGAGATGTCCCTTGTTAAGATGGGGTAACCAAGGTGGTGATATGGGCTATCAGTTTGTTCTCCATCATAGAGTTAACAGAAATTAATCGGCCCATCTTTAATCTCGTCATTGTAGACTCATGACTCACCTGTGGTAGCCAAACCATTTCGCTGAAATCACACACCTCAACAACAATGTTAGAGCCTCTTCTACAACCTCTTCCTAGTCACATGATGGGAGTTCCATTGTTGCATGTTTCTGTGTGGTCTCTAAATTTATCTTGTTACTCTTATCTATTTCTTTGCTCTTTGTGAACATAACTTTACATTGTTCCCTATATAAGCTCAGCCCCTTTGGGTAGCACTGTAATAAAACTAAAACTTTGTTATTGTTTGTCTTTACTAGAGGAATATTAGTTATATATATATATAAAATTAAAAAAACAAATATTAAATTTTGGTAATTCTGAGTGTGTAATCAGTGGAGCTAATTTCCTATAAATGAATTATCTGAGTTTGACAACAAAATGTTACTGAAATTACAAGAAAAAAATAATAAAACTAAAAAAGAATATACCAGTAACCTGTATGAGGATACAATTAAAGAGTAATACGAAAAAAAAAAAAAGTTTCTAGCTAGATTAGTGTTATGTTCCTTTACGTTCCAAATTCCAGTCTTACCGTAAGGCGCCTGTATAGTGATAATTATAATTTTACAATCAATAATGTGAGATTATTACCTTAAAAAAGAATAATTTGTTTGAAAGACCAAGCAAAATAATAGTATTTTAGTTATTTAAAATTTATTGTATATAATTGTTCCATAATAATTTAAATTATTTCCAAATGAGTTAGTTAAAATCTATGCAAAATTAAAATTGTAAATATTAATTACGTGTTGGGTTGGTCTCACCCATTTAAGACATGGTGGATGCCAGGTGAAAAATCTTTTACTTGACCGATTCTTTAAATTAACGCCCTTCTCCCCCTCCCTCCGGAGAAACAAATATTTTCCATCTGCGCACCATCTTTGGCAAACTTCACACCGAGTTACAGTCAACCCCTTTAAAAGTATTTTCACCTTTTATCTCATTTTAAACCCCAAGTGCATGTTTTGCTCGTCATTCCAAAACGGACATCGATAGAAGACCCTTGCTTCAATAACTTTTTTACCTTAAAAAAATGTTTCATCCGAAGAGGATGAAATTATCTACAGAAATGATACCACGGTAATGCTGGTTATGGTGCTAATATTACATGAGAAGTCATAAAAATAGCATCACAATAAAAAATTAAAATACGGGCCATTTACTGCACACACGCAATGGTGTGTGCTTGCATCTTTTATAGCATACACTTATCATAAATTGCAAATTAAATAATTATTGTTGACCTTAAATAATAAGCAATTTTTTCTGCCAAATTAAAACAATAACTATTTAATTTACTTTAAAACGAAAATATTACTTGGACCAATGCTATATATGGTTATTTCAAAGTAATAGCTTATATTTAATTTTATTAATTATATCATTTGAGGCATTAGGAACATTTTGGGAGTTTTAAATGACAAAAGGGCAATTATTTATATAATTTCAAGATATTAAATAGATTCATGTGGCATTTCAATGATATAGGTATTTAGGAAAAATGGCTGATCTATTAAAATTACTTGCCTATACTTGTGTTTTCTTCCATGTCTGTTATACCAAGCTGAACGAAACGTCCACATTCAGAAACACATCGCAGTGAAGAATGAAGTTTGGATCCACAAAGACAATTAATAAGAACATTGACACCCTTCCCTTGAGTTTCTCGCATCAAGGAAATATCAATATTGTTATCCAAACTTAGAATGTGTTTTTCTTTTAACTGTAATAAAAGTATTAATATAATTAATATATGTATATTTAATTGCATAAACTAACAAACTCTAGATTTAAAATGATGTAATAGCGTTTGAATCTGGCATTCATTATTTTTCTGTTTAACTTGATAGTCAAGGCAAATCAAAAGAGTATTTAGAAAACATACTTCAATATTAAATGCAATGAGGATTACATTTTGTTTGATTGGTCCTCTCATAACTATATTAGGAGGTAAATCATGTTCTTTGACAAATAAAATCTAAACATAGACAAAATATTTATATTTATTTGATTTGACCTCTAATTTACATAGATAACTATCCAGACAGATAGGTTACTTCGATGATTATGAAGAAGTATTCTATTGTAACAAAGGAAATAGTTTATAGATGAAGTGCAATTTATATTTGGTTCTTACATAAAAACTTAAGGAACAAGAATTTTGCAAATAAAGTTTGTGATACCTGAATATGTGCACTAAAAGCATATTTTTATTAAATCTTCTATTTTCTTAGCCTATTACCATATGCCACTTAAACAGCCTGTGTAGAGAGCTCCAAAACTAAGAAACCTATATATTTTAAATTTCATTATTTTGAAGAAGGCCTCAGATTAAAAAATTAAGCATTTTTAAATGGTATGTACTTTAATGAACATGATACCTCCATCACTTAATCACAAGTTTGATTATCTCAAAAATCAACATTAAATTCTTAAATGATCTAACTAAGGAAATCTTTGGGTGTGCGTGTATGGCGTATTATGTTTACTCTTACATAAAATTTCAAGTTAGGCACATTATACAACGTGAAAAGATGTGTGTATAGCTAAAAAACCATAAAACATAGATGAACTATGAACAAAGGAAACTTGAGATCACACAGACAGGTATTTTTGGTCTTACAGCCAAGACTGAGCTAATACCACCTTGGGTATCTTTAAAACTAAAACATGAAAAATAGTGAGCTGAAACTTGGAATAGGTTTTCGTTCTGTAAGCAAAGAAGCCTTGGATTATTTTATTTTTCTATTTATATAGTCAACTCCAAATTTACTAAAATTTGTTTTAATCAATATTAATTTTATTGAACCTAATTCATTTGTCCTGATCCTCATACATTTATTTAGGAGCCTATGTTCTAAAGATTTTGTTGATAACGAATTGTCACATTTGTTTAAATAATCCAAAGCCCTGATATTTTTAAGAAGCAAATTATTGTCATTCTACCACCGAAAACCCTTGAATATATTATCTACCCGAGTTCTTGTTTTGATAAGACATTTAGCGATTAAAGGTGTGGGTTGAAAGGGGATAAAAATCTGAGTGCAGACAGCCGTGTCATCCTTCCTTAAGTTTCATACAATGGCAACAGCAAAGAAGGACAATGAGGTTTCTTAGCTGTAAGATATACCTCTGAATGACAAGACAGGAAAAAATGGCCAACATACAGAACTGGTTCCGGCACACTGGCTTAACTATTTAATGAGGGGCATTTAAGTGATGGGATGATGTGTCATTTAAGAAACTGCTAAAATACATATATTTTTATTATTTTGAAATTAGATAGTTTTTTAAAAGGATAGTAAATGTATAAATAGTTAATCTCATCGGTCGAAACCACCAGTGAAACAGTGAAAGGTAGCTCAAGGACAGAAAAACTATGTATTGAAGTTGACTAATACTGAGGGAAAAATGTTTCCCCAACTGTGAAAGGAGTGTTAAGCTTGCCTCACACCTAATCGGATTGGAAGAGATTGGAACTCTACGAATGGAAATGAGTTTTGTCCACAAACTTGTTCGGAATTTTTGTAAGTCGGAAGGGCAGCCAAAGAGGGTACATATATTTGAATTGTAGATGAGTGATAGCAGCAGTGAAGAGAAATGTATGTTTGTTATTTCTTATTTATTTATGCTCCCTGTTGTGATAGGCCTGTTTCAAGAAAATAGTTAATGCACGTGTGGAACGAGTAGAACACCTGCTATTCTTGATACAAAGGAATGTGTGTGTTTTTTAGAAGAGATAACCTAATTAAAGTGTTATGAAGTTTACTAGATTGCTAGAGCCAAAGAAAGCCTCGAATAAATTAACGTTTTGGAACATCTGCTACCTTCACTAACTGGCAGGAATTTAAATTAAGATAGGTCATAACATCATTTACTTTTGAATTATGTGATAACTGGCTTGTGATGTTGGTATTGCAGCTATTCATTTTTTATTTAAATTTTTTTTTGAGAACAAATATGACCCTTCAATCCAAACAGATTTAAAAAGGACCATTAACTTCATCCTGTTAACACTGGCAACTTGCAGATACTTTATAATATTATTGTAAGGGCTTGCAGTCTTTTATTTAGATTGTCTGACGCAATCCTAATTGCTATTGTCTGTTGTTATTTTATAAGCAGACTTGCGGTCACGTAATTATTATTATTGTTACTAATCAAGTGTTTTGCGTACTATCAAAACAACTAATAGTAATAACGACGAGCTCAAAGAAGTAAAGGCTACTTTGGTACTAATTCCAAACCCCGAGTTTTGACCATTGATAAGACAAGGCGAGGAAGGACCGAGGAGTCTTGCGAGTCAAGTGTTCTCTTCTAGTAGCTTGCATACTTCCTACTGCCTGCTCGATTATCACCCTGTAACAATATCCTGTATCGGGGGAAAGGGCCCTCCTACACTTATATATACACCTCTAGCCGTGGTATAGTCCAAGCATAGTGAGACTATGCTAAGTATTTATAGTATAACATTTAAGACAGACCATTTTGTGGACTGTTGATAGATAGAACACTGACAGTAGCAAGGACCTCAACTATGTACCAATATATGTTATGGAGCATTATATGACAGTGTGTTGGCTACATGAGATACCTTGACTGTATATAGATATCTACCAGCAGTGTATTCTTTATTAAATAAGTGCCCCAACATTAATTTAAATAAATAAATAAATAATAATAATAATAATAATAGCCATGGAGTAAAAAGATTATATTGCTCTTACCCAGGAGACAAATCAAAAATGAAATATATTGATATTTATTATTTCTAAAAATTTTTGGAAAAAATTGTTTACCTCGCTGTTTTTTCAATATAACTTAGAACATAACATTATTTTCTTCATTAAATTAAAATTATTGTTTTAAAAATTAAAAGCTTTGTTTAGTAGTCATTGTTCATTTTTAATGTGTTATAACCCTTATCTTCAATAGATTTGTTGCACAACAAAGTAAAATTAATATCTATGTTTTGGAGATTGATTAATTAGGCTTCATATTATAAAACTATCATTACAAGAAAATAGCTAGTATTAACTTTGAGTTAAATGAATCATTGCTTAACCATTAAATCTAGTATCATTAAACTTAATGATATTTATTTAAATATTTCCTTAAATAAAACAAGGTAAATGTATTTGATTATGTTATTTAGATATAATTAATTATACAGTCAAATATGATATATTTCTCTAATTATTCTAATATAAATCCCCAAATTACACTCAACATGAATTTTTAAACTTTTTTTTGAATGGTGCAATAGTTCTATAAAACAATGTAGGATGACTAAATTGATTTAAAATCTCTTTAATACCAACAGATATAAATGTATTTCTAGGTATAAATAAATAATCTCCTTGACTCACCCGAGGAAAACGTTTCATCAAAAACTCTTTATGGACTATTTCTGTAACTGTAGTGAATACAGTGCTACCAATATGAAGAGCGAAAGCTATTGCTGCTTGTCCAATAGGTGTGTGGCCAGCATGAATAAGAACAGTTTCTCCAGAGCTCAGTTTTGCGGCTTGGATCATACCATGGTATGCCTATAAAATAATAACAACAATAGTATGTTTCTTCTATATATATATATACACTACTGCATGTTACAACATGTTCACCTTATACGAATTAATTCATTTCACGCTATTAAGTTAGGGATGAGGAAGGATTAATTTAGAGCGTGAAGGGTGAGTGGAAAACTACTTTGGAAAAACCACCATCAGTACATCTGAACAGAATTCGAACCACAATCTACTTCTCATCAGAAGACGTATAGTCTAACACGACAGTAACGCCTTAGATTATGCAGCCACTGAAGCAAGCCTTTAATATATAATTGCATATATCTTACCATTGTATTTTTCATGGTTTTTAGAGATCAATTTGTGAGGGTTATGATGACGCTTAAAGGAATTACTAGTTTTGGTTTATTTTAATTATTAGCTCTAATTACTACAGGATCCAGATATTATAAAATATCTGAATTATGTATATAAAAAGACTTTACTCTTGCATGTCTGCTCCATTTATTATGAAATAAAGCAATTTTTTTTTGCTGTACGCTCGACATTATGTTAACTTTTTCCTTGTAAAGGGAGGGTGCTTTTTATATGTAATAATATCTGATGACATAAACTATTATTTACAAACAATGGAGATGCTCATGAGAAGCTTGAGGTGATAGCAACAATGGGGACGTTTATATATAGCAGCCCCATTAGCAGTTCCACTTGCTTTCTAATTTTATTTTTTAATGAAGTTGTTATGAATTTTTTAATTCCCATTAAGTTTAGTATTTAAAGAATTATTTTAAATATAATCATAAACATTTTAAATCACTGGAAAAATAAAGCTTGACTGATGTAAGTAATTAGAAAAGAATAGTAGTGATACATTTTTCAACAACTAATAGCCCTATTGTGTAAAAGTACTTTCTTTAAGCATAAAGATATTCATAAACATACTTGAACCTCACCAGATGTGATCACACATAATCAAATTGGTATTAATCTGATAGCTAAAATATGTCATACAAGCTTACAAGATGCCAGGTTATACAGGGGCGCGAATTGTTATTCAGACTGCAACTTGGTGGTAGCAAAACTTATAGAATGTTTGTCGTTATTCAAAAAGAGAGATCTGTCGGTCAAGAAAAAAATATATGTTCTAGAGAAACTGACCAGTGAAGAGAGTAGGAATATATTTATATATATTTTTATGAATTGAAATTTTAAATAGGTTTACTGCTCTGAAGTGCTCAAAGGATAGGGAGGAAAATGTGCACCTGGAGATACAGTGGAAAAATGTGGGTTAAGAATTATATTATAAAGGCAGCGAGGAGTAATGTAGGTCTCTGCAAAAAGAGTAGGAAGAAGTCATGGTTTGACAATGAATGTTCTAGATTAATAGAGAAGAGAAACAAAATTATGTTGGTAATACTATGTGGTGCCTTGAAATCATTTTAAGCATTACAAAAATAAGTGCCAGTGCCATATTCAGAAACAAAAAGAGAGATTATTTAGATAGTGAATCTAGCGATATAGAAGATAATAGCAAAATTAAGAATATCAGGGAGTTGTATTGAGGTATTAAAATATATAAGAAAGGGCATTAATCAGGATACCGCCAATTTAGTTAAAGATGAGACTAGCAAGCTGATGGCAGATTAGAGCAAGGTTTTAAGTATACTGAATGACAACTTCAGAATATTTTTAATGTTTATGAAGTATCAAAATTTGGTGATGTTATTGAAATCCATACTGAATCAATAGTCCTGAGTCAAGTATTAGTGAAGTCAAATAAGCTAATATAAAGTTAAAGGTATTGATTCAATTCTGTCAAAATTAATAAAGAAAAGGGGTAAAATGTTAGTAATAAAATTCATTAACTGTTATGTTCCATAGGGAAGCACGGTTCACTATCAGAAGAAATGAAGAAAGATTATATAATACCCAATTCCAAAACGAGATATAAAACAGCGTGTAATAACTATAAAAGTATCTCTCTTCTACCAATATAATATGAAATTGTATTTAACATAAATTTAGTGAGATTGACATCATATACAGAGAAAATAATTGGGGATCATAAATGTGGATTTTGACAAAATATATCAAAACCAGATCAGATTTATTTTACCCATAAAATATTTTTTAAAAGTCCGAGTTCAATCTGAAGGTACATCAATTACGCATAGATTTTAAAAAAACCTATGATTTATTTAAAAGAAACCAATTATATGAAATTTTAGTTAAGTTTGAGATAGCCAAAAAACTGGTTGAGCTAAATGAGGTATGTGTGACAGATACGCATGGCAAGGTTTGGGGTGAGTGTCACTAATCAGATATTTTCAAAATACGTAATGGGTTGAAACAAGGCGATGCACTACACCATTACTTTTTATTTTAGAATATGCTATTAGGATAGCTCATGAGATCATCAGATCAGGTAATGGTTGACATTAAATGGTTCAAACTAGCGTTAGGATAAGCAAACCACTTTCTTTTTTTTGGGGAATAGTAAGGAAACTTTCACAAAAAATGCAGCAGGTTTATTAGAAACTAGTAGGTAAATATATTTAAAAGTGATTGCTGGAATGACCGAGTATATTATCACATAAAGAGTGCACAAATTGAGGATGATAATTTAGAGAGTACTCCAAACAACATAATTATTATTGAGTTTAAATATTTAGGAACCATCTTAACTAGCTATAATCATAAGATTATTAGAAACGAGAAAAAGAATACAGTTGGGAAATGCATACTATTACTATGTCAATAAGATTTTTAACCTCTTGATTGCTGTCAAAGAATGTAAATCTAAGAATATACAAAGCAATAGTTTTATCGGCTTTTCTCTATGTTTGAAAGAATATTTTCTTACTTATTTGTTTGAAAAAAGGATTAAGATAATGGAGAGTGAATAAGGTTACATAATATTGAGTTACATAACTTTTACTCACTACAAGACAATTTTAGGAAAATCAAATTTTGCAGATTAAGGTGGGTAGGAAGGTAGGATAAGAAACACAAATGGAAGAATCTGGAACAGTCTTTATAGTATTGTCTGGTAGACTCAGTTGGAAGAGGCCATTGGGAAGATACAGGTGCATATGGGAGGGATTGGGTTGAACCTGAAAAAATAGGCTATAATGTGATGGACTGGGTAGAACTAGTTAAAGATTCGGATAGGGGGATTTCCTTTTAAAGCGTATCAATGAACTTTCACGTTCCTAATGTCATAGAGTAGTTATTAAGTATGTAAGTAATTATAATATAGTAACTATTTTTTCTATGAAGTTAATTTTTCATATTATTCATCCATTCAGCTATGACTGATCTTCTTATGTTTTTAATAATTTGGAAAAATATTAACCAAAAATCTGATAGCAAAATGACAAATAGAATTTTTTTTTAATAAATAAATAAAGTTATACGAATACAAACCTGATGATAGCTGCGTTTTTTAAAAAAGAATGATAATGTTGTAAGTTTTCCTATCAAGTAACAAAGACTAGCTGTAGGTATTCTCATTTGTTCTAGTTATTTTAGTACTATTGACAAATTGAAATAAAATATGTATATATAATAAAAAATGTATTATGATATTACATTAAGCTATAAAAATTACATTAACTTCTACTTACTGTAGAGTAGGCCCAAGGGACTGTTGCCGCATCTTCCAGACTCCAAGACTCGGGGATGTCCCAAGTGAGGTAAGGATCAAGAGAATTGTGAATTGGGTCCTTTGTGTTTTGTACAATGGACATGACCCTCCTGCCATCTTCTAATGTTCCAGAGAGTTCCAAGTTCCCAATGTCATTCAATTTCTTTGTAAACAAAATATATTATTTAGTTTTACTTTGTTCAAAATACCTGTCCTTACTTAGTAAACAAAAAGTGCTTGTAGAGCTCTACTTGAGAAAATACATCTTAGTAAGAACAATTTTGCTATATCTTTGAAATTATTATCATTGTAATTAATAACGGTGAATTAATTTAGTATTAGTATCTTATTTGTTAGTTTTTAAATTTATATTTTTTATTATTTACCTATAGCGTGTGATCATTAATAAACATATTAAAAACCAATCCTTTAAAATAAAAATAGATTCAAGTGCAATATTAGAAAACTCTTATGTTAAACCATAACAATTAAATATGTTGGCTCTCCAAACTGGATGGCAAGTGATATTTTATTTACTAATTAATTTTTGCCATTGTGTGACTTAAGGTCTTTTTCCTTTCTGTTAATTGTTTGGAATCTACTTTTTTATTTGTGAGCAGTATGCAGCTCTTCTAGCACAAAAGCCACTGTTTCGTTGTTGATGGCGCTAGTGAGAAATGTCGCAAATATATGAATCTTTATAATGTTACAGCTGTTAGTAACAAATGGAGAAACATACCAGATAAAGACATAAACATAATTAAATAATGTCTTTAGTTTTATTATTTTAATCAATCATTTAAAAAGGGATTTAAATTTAATTTAAATAAAAACGGTCAATCTAACTGATTTTAACGAATTTAAGGAACCCACTCAGCATTAAATTTATAACCTCTAATATTGTAAGGTATACATGTGTAGGTTAAACATTTTATATACACATAAATGTGTTTTCTTTCCTTTTTAAAAGGGGTGTGCAAAGGTTTGAAACTTCTACTTGGCTTTGAAACAAACATCGGCTTCGACTTCTCTTTGAAACAATTTCCGGCTTCAAAGCGCCGCCATTAAAAATATTGACAGCCAAAATACTCAATTTATATTCAATTATAGGCCCTCTGAGCTGTTTTTTACATTAAAAAATAATGTACATATGAAAAAAATCTGAGGTAATTGAATTGCATATTATGATATTAACTTAATTTGTCAGATTAAAACTATATTTTACAAACAATTGAAGAATAAAATATTTTCCAAACAATTTTAATGCATAAAGTATATAAATAGCTACAATATAACATTTTTTCAGGCATAAAATAACTTAAAGAAAATATTCGAATTTCAATTCAACTTCGAGAATGTTTAATATATTCGATTCGAGTTTAATTCAAATTGAAAAAGTGTACTTTGCACACCCCTAATTTTTAATATTCATACACAACTATAGACACAAGTATGAAACACTTCTAAAGGAATCACTAAAAATTAATTAAATTAAGCCAGCATTGATAACCATTATTAGAATGATGCATCAATAAGGGTTCAATGGTCCAAGATTACACCATCAAGTTAAATAATAGAGCAAACTTCTTTCCTTGAACACTTTTCTTGACAGCAACGGATCTATCAGTATGTGTGGACATCTAGAAAGATACAGACAAACTCCAGATCAGAAACATCTGATTGTGTTACCTCAAGGGGACCAAAATACATTTCTAACAGCCAGTAAAGAACCTTGAAAACAACTCCATGTTGGGCCACAAGTATTGCTTAGTGTGCTGAAATAAGCGTTTTTGCCACTCAGGAAGATAAATTTATGTGGTAAACTAAGCATAATTATTTTCCAAACTCAGAATCCTGCCTAAGATTCCATTCTCTGATACCAATGTCTGTTATCCTTCCGAACTTTGCATCCTACACTACTTTGTTCATTATTTGAAAAAAGACTCACTGGTGAGCAATCCAGATCCTGATATGGCATCCATTCCTGGATGAATCGACTATGACACTGGCAATATGTGCAACAGCTTTAGAATATTCTTTTATGTCATAGGTGGTGCAAGAAATACTTATCCAAACTGCAGCAGATGGCCAAAATATGTTCACATTATTCAAGTGGGTACATTAATTACTATTCATGAAGATATTTCTCCTACACTCAGTTGGATAATGGACCAAACACTGGAATTACATCTTAGGGTTGGTGGGATCATTTATGTGGTCTTATTTAGAAGACCAAAGTCTGCTTGGTTAGGAGATTCAACATACAAATATGCACTATTTCACAAAAAAGATAGAGGCATAGTTTTGAAGAGACTTGTCTTTAATAATATAATTTTATTTTAATAATGTTTTTAAAACTTGAATTTTAATTCTAAGACTCATGATTTGGTTTTTAAATCAATATTTTTAATTATTTCTTTATGTTTTATGTACAGTACAGTATTATTTGAATGTGGGGAAATTTTTTTGTTTGACCTTGTTCGTCAAACCTGTTTTAACTTGGTTGGAATTTATATTATCAACACAGTCATGATTGATGATGTGAACTTTTTCCCTCCATCTCAAAATAAAATGTGATTGCTTAGCTCTACTCAAGAGAGAATGAGCTCTTAATGTAGAGAACTATTCGGTTCTAACTTTAAAATGTATTTGCAGTGCCACTATTAACGATGATTTAAAATGGTGTACAAATTTACCTTTTATATTGTTTTATTAACTAATGGTTATATTTATCTGATTAAATGGCTAACTTAATGTGTGAGAATTAATAAATACATTACAAACTAATCATCCAAAAATAGAATGAAGTGAAAACTTAACATATAAATATAAGAGATGTTTATTAATATATAAATATTTATAGCTACAGTATACATATATAATCATATATCAACATATATATATATTTAATAATATATTAATATATATATATAAATGTATATTTAATTATTTATCAGCAAATATCTAAGTAGCTCTTTATATTTATTTATATCTTATATATTTATATATATGGATTTATTTAGATAGATAGATAGATATAAAGTGGGACCTCCATATTTCAAACTTCCGTAAATCGAAATTCTATATGTATCAAAGTGTTGGTGAATCACTGTGACATAACATAAAAACGGTTTCTATATATATCGAGTTTTTCAAGACGAATTATAATATAATGAGCGCCGAATTAAATATGGTTAGGTCAATGAGTATCATGCTAGTTTGATGGACATTATGTAGAATTGTATTTGTAAGTTCTGGAATGATCAATTTCTTAGGACTGATGGCTAAAGGGAAATTATAAGGATTCTGAGGGGTTATGATGGTCAGCCTATGGTTCCATGAAATGTTCTAGGGCTGATTACTGAGTGTGTTAACATCATGGTTTTGAGGAGTGGTGATAATAAGGGTATTATTTGAGAATAATAGTTATGCCAGATGAAGATTGAGTGGTGAGGAGTGGTGATAATAAGGGTATTATTTGAGAATAATAGTTATGCCAGATGAAGATTGAGTGGTGAACACTTCACACTCTTTTCAAGATTCTTAGTTGCGGATAGAATGAGGTACGATTCCATTGCTTTTTATTGTTTCTTGGAACAGTTAAGTGTTAGGTTAGGTTAGAGTAAAAATATACGTGTTAAATTTTGATATTTTAAAGGATTGGGTAGGAAGACGTAGATAATATATATATAGAGTTTTTTTAAGTTCCTAGACTGTTGGGTAAATGCTAGTATAGGGATTAAAGATATAAACATTGAATGACTAAATTACCCTGAAGCTTACTTTTTATATTACTATCCCTTAGTGTTACCAAGTCATCACTGTGTCACTATTTTTATAACTTTTTATTTGTTGAACTGAAGTTTCGAGGGTTTCTTTACACTTATGTTGAGCAAGGCTACTGCAGGCCCGGATAACAATAGTTGAGAATAAAAACACATATAAATATTTATTTAAGGTGAAGATCATAAGATGAATGTTTAACAATATTTTACACATCTCCCTTAAAGAATTTCCAAATTTACTAAAATGCAACATGTTATTTTATAGTATTATCTGAGTTTGATATTATTGTTTTACATTGTTAGTAAATGATCGGTTTTCTTCCTTGAACTTTAGGTTTTTTAATCGGGTAAAGTAAGGCTAGCGTTGGATTGTCTAAAAGTAATTTTAGTTTCAATTATGTAACATGTGGTTTATTTATTGTATACTTTTCCGAGGATGAATGTTTCAAATCCTTCGAGTTTTTAATATAATTTAATGTTTATTTTTAATAGCAATTTGGCAGATTCATCCCTAACGTGTTTCATTAACACCTACAGTCATATGATGTGCAGGTTATAATGCGGTAGGAGTTTTAAATTCGTCCTACAGAATAAGGTTATGGTCGAAAGAAAAGCTAGGTACACAGCTTCAAGTGCTGGAGGGTCATGACTTGTTTTCTCTCGGAAACCATTTCTTTTCCCCACTTATTCTTTGTCACCATTTCCATTTTCAAAATTGTTTTCCCTTTCTTTTGTTAACGAATGACAATTTTGTTTCTCAAGAAATACTAAACACACAATACCTTTTAATGCATTAGTTTACACATTCTGCTTTATAGTTACAATATTATTTTTTTACTACTAATTAACATTGTTGTGTGTTCTTCTGGTCCTCCCCCAATGTCAACTTTAAAACATTAATTTTTGGTTTTAATCCCGTCCATTGTCAACATATTATTATGATCATGTCCAACTGACAGGTGATTTCGAGCATTAGGGCTAGAGTGTGGGTACTACGTCTCTCAACGACTTGATTTTTTCCGGGAGAATATCGAGATTGAATGGTGATCTTCCAGTCCCGGGCCCTGAGAGGTGGCCCTGTTGACGGGGGAGAAGTCCTTGGGATGGAATGAATGTTGATGACGTGACGATGATCACAGCTGAATCTCCCTATATACATTTTCCATTATCTACCCATTGTCTGCTGATCCTTTTGTAGTAAGAATGAGCTCTTTCAGGTCGATATTGTTCGCACATCATAGTACAAAGGACCTGTCAGTCCATACAGTAGGTAAGGCGTAGCCCAGAACAACAAGTAATGAGAATGTATTTTATTACAATCCCCACCAAATGTTTATTTCAGTTTCGGGAAGAGCAAAGGTGTTATTCCATATAATATATTCTATATATACTCAGCATGCATGGTACTTATAAGCCTATAAAGCTACATATAGTTTAAAAAGTATGAGTTGTTTAACCATAGTAATTACTTACCTTTTCTTGAATACTATCATTAACAGTAGGGTCTCGTAGGTTAAGCCCAACATGATTTATTTGTATATTCTTCAACCTTAAAAATTAAGATTAAAATAAATATTACAAAAAGTTTTAGTTTTAAGAAATCCTATTAATTTTTTATTTATGAAAAAATATATATTTTAAACTGATAGATTAATTTTACTTGGGACTTAGAAATTAGTTTAAGAAAAGTACTCAAAATATGTATTCAATCAACATTGCTCAAATATTGTGGTAGCGATGTGCATCTAAAATAGCTGTGATGTATTTTCACGAACAGGAGTTATTAACCCTCACTTCCTTTTACCACTAGTTTGAAATATCATATTTGACAAACTCTTTGACATCATAATCGAATATATTTATTTTAATTTTTTTCCTTTTCATATGCCAAATATGATAACAATTCATCAACATCCAATTGAGATATCAATTTTTTAATTTCTATATTAGGTTAAAACAATTTTTTCAGTGTTAAAATGTTCTTTACTTCAAGACCAGTTATGTAAAATAATAAGAATTATATTTCTTTATTCCACCGCAAGAGGTCCTTCCAGTCTGATTTGAAAATTTCATAAGATAATTATTACCAGCCGAAAATTCGCAATAATTCCACGTATTTCTCATTGGAGTTAAGTTAAAACTTATCTTAAAATTTATATCTGTATTTTAAGGTGATATTTTTCTTTGGCTATTAATTTGGATGGGAAAAAATCAATACATATTGACTTATACTATATAAATAAGCTTTAACATTTATTAAATTTCAACATTACTAAACTACAGCTGTTAGGCCCAATCATTGCTCTCTAAATCATGAGGTAAGCATATTTTGGATTTGACTTAAAATTGTATTTAATTTGATAAAAATTCACAACAAATTCTAAACAAAGTATCACAGTAAATTATTAATTAAAATGCAATTTTAGTTTCCGATTTAAAACACGGCTTATTTCGAAACTCACGCTTAACAAGAATACAAAAAATTATGTAAATAACTATGTTTTTATATGAACTACTACTACTACGTTGAAGGAAGTATTCAGAAAATGATAGAAACTTGAATAAAAAGTACATCTGCATATGTTGCACGCATAAATATATATCAAAGTGTGTGTGTGTGTTTTCAGAAAAGTAATACCAATAAAAGAATGAAACTTTTAAATTTTTAAATGGGACTCAATAAATTAAGGTGAGGGCAGCTATAAACATAAAATAAAGCACCTATAACTGTATTATACAATTCAAATTTGGTAGGCAGCTTGAAGGACAGATTTAGGAAACCAAGTACTTATTAAAATTTGATATTTATGATTGGTAATTTTATTAATAGAAGAAATCGGTTAGGGGTAGGTGGGGGATTTAAAATTTCAAAGGTTAATAAAAAAACTACTTTATATGTAGTATAAATTAAAAATAATCTGATGATAGTTTGCAGACAACTAATTTTTTCAATTTGAAATTTGCTCAACCTATTTATCAATTTTTTCTAAAATAATTTGTATATAAGGAGAGTTTATTGTGATTAGCAAGAGGATGTGTTTGTTTTTATAAGGAGAACTTTCTTAAGTGTATTTTACTTAAATAATATATTTGAGAGTTTTGTTTCAAGGTACAATGCATGAAAATTTCGTGAGAATAGGTTGTACCATTTATTTAAAAATTATTTATTTCTGTAGTAATTTAACTTTCTCTCTGATGTGATACATCAATACTAGAAGGTCACGATTTTTGAAATAATAATATTTATTTAAAATTTTCTAATTAAAATGTTAAAATGTTTAAACGATAGATTTGACTTAGTTTATAAGATATTATAAATTTTATTTAAGAAAATTCTTAAACTATTTCAACTAACAACAAATAGTAAAACCATATGAGTTTTAACAAATCTAATTTTCAAGGGTTTTTATTTATATTTTATACTTTAAAATTTTTAGTCAATAAAATTGAACAATACATATTATATTCTATATTCATCACACATATTTTAAAACTTACCTCAAAGCTGGCAATAAACTCAATGAAATTGGTTTTTCAGTCATTTCATCAATAGGTAATTGTCGGAAACTACCCCATGAGCCCTCACTATAGACATTACATACGAGATCTTGTTGAAGCTGTTGCAGATAAATATCTTCAGTCAGAGAGAAATTAGGTGCATTTTCATCAAGGATAATATATATCTGCAACAAACATAAAATTAAAAAAAGTCACTATTTCATACATTTTAATACTAATCAAATGAGTTTGCGTTATGTTGATATAATAAAGTATGTAATTTATTTGGGTGTTTATAAATCAATATTACTATACACACCCTTGTCACCAGATTTAAAACTAATATATTTTTCATTGAAAAATACCAAATAGATTCAATAAATTTTTGTGTATCTTTAAAAGAGAACGAATAAAAAGCCCAAGAAACGAACCTTATCAAATTAATGGTTTGATGATAGGTATTAGAGACCAAAGTATTTCTGAATTTGTTTCTGTATCCCTGTGTAAGATATAAACTTTAAAATTATTTTGTTAATATTATAAATAAGTTTAATTGTTTCTAAGACAATAATTTCATCTTGACGACTTTATTAAATAGTGCTTTCTTTCCTTTACAAGGGTTTGTGTTAACAACAAAGCAAACATAATAGCCACTTTCATAGCAATAGATATGATATAATAGTGATATCTAAACTACCTGAGTTTGTCAGCTTTTGGTTCCTTGCCGAGTTGCTGGATGAGTGTTTTCCCGTCTATTGGAGCCTTTGTCTTAATCACCACATACACTCGTTTGTTATATCCATTACTTATATTTAATTCCGACTTGAGCTGTTGTGGCCAGATGTGTTCATCTCCAGCCAAGAATACTACTGGCGATTTTTCTTCTACAGATACAGCCTGTAGATTGAAATGCAAAGTAAGAACACATTCCGTATTAGAATTAAGTGTATGCAGGACCAGCCTTTGGGCTTTTAGCACCGTGTGCGAGAACGGAAACAAGTTATACACTCCTCCCACTGATCCAAACCAAATGGTTAAAGTGAAACTAAGAGTTTAAGAGTTGATAGTTACCAAAATATCAACAATTTTTGTGAACATTAAAAATACCATTTTCCCAAAAATATTAAGGTTTTTCACTTTAAATTTTTATAGGTTTGTTATGATACATCGAATATACCCCATGAAATTTCATGTGGTGACCACATATTGGAGTTGGATTTCTCTTAAAATTATGTATTTTTTTTTTCAAAAATGAGATGAGATGTAAAGAAAGGAGAGAGATCTTTTTTTTGATAGCTCACATTGTTTGCAAAATATATTTAAAAAATAATGAAATAATTATACTTTTTTTTTTTTAAAAACTATACTTTTATAGTTTTAGTTAATACCAACATCATTTCTGGTTTTATTTTAATTCTTTAGTGAATTTCAAAATAAAACAAGGAACAATTTAGGAATAAAAAAAGATAAATATCTTAAGAAATTTAAAAATTAAAGAATTTTTAAAATGACGTTATTTGTTTGGTTAACATTCTAAAGTCAATTTCCTATATAAACATGTTTTTTTCTCAAATCGCAAAAATGCCTTATATTATTTGAAAAACACCAAACTTAGTCTGCGACCAATTCAAAGGCTTGATGTTCAGCAGCCTGGCTCATTTAAAATGGTTTCGGTCTTAATCTATATTTTATGATTTTGCCTTTAATTCTAAAGAAATGCATGGCCATACAACAATATATTGGAACTATAACCAGTGTAAATATATTTTCATTTTACTTTTGAAATTAATTAATAAATTGCTGTGAATTTAGTAAAAATCCGGTAAATCATGTTTGAAACAAACTTTTAAGAAAACAAACACTTATGATGAAAATCTACAGTATTTAAAATTATAGAAAATATGCAAGGGCCTACATTAGACTAGTGTTACTGTATAACGCGGCTTACCGCTATCATTAACAGTACACTTCTCACTTTAACTATTTTCATCATTTTAACCTAATATATAGTCCAATATTTTTATCTCTCAATTTTGTGTAGCCTCTTTTATTAAATCAAGTAAAGGGAAGTGTACAAGACAAGATAAGTATATCAAAGACAATAAAAATGAATTAGTAGGGTATCAAAAACAATTGTTTATAGCAAACTATTGCTCTGAGATACATGCAACCCACACAGTTGCAGGAAAAACCAAATTGTTGTGGTAAACTCACACAAACCTGAAATACCCACTTAGCCACCACACCCACCCTCTTGGGCTAAAGTTTGGGGAAGTAGCACATAGACAGCACCAACCCAAGGGGTGAAAAAGACTGTCAGAGACATTATGTAAATAATTAGAGTATATGTAAATATTAAATTAGTAGTATATTCTTTATTGATCATCTCTATACATAAGAAATTGGGTACAATTTTAGATTATGGAATATTATAATTAATTATGTAAAACACTAAGGTTAAAATTTAACACTCAACAATGAACAACGGATGTATGTTGAGGTGTAGGACATTACTGTTTGAGGTAATCAGAGAAATTAATAAAACAAAAATTAAATTGAGAAAATATGAAGTAACCCCTATTGTCATTGAAGGGTCAGTTTGTGAAAAATTTTAACAAAAGATTCCTCTATTTAATTGTACCAGTAACTTACTATGTGTGGATGATGACACAAAGAAAGTCTACTAAATATAACTGCTTGAAGTAGTTAAAATATGGGTGAGATCCAAGATGGTGGCAGATGACCCTGATAATTATGATTGTGGCTGTAACATATACTTTAGACTAAAATAATATTTTTGTTGAAATGGGCAAAGAAAGTGTTGGTGAAAATAGATTTGTCCAATTTTTTCTGTAAATTCAAGATGGCGATCAATATCCTGACTCAATCTGCAAAGAGAATTGAACTTATTATGTTTTATTAATGAAATGTTAGGATTTCACCTTTTCTCTGATCGATTGTCTTGAATACTAGAGGCATGTGTTACAGTTTCACCATCAGTGCTTCAAGCTCAGCATATGAATGTTGTTCCATCAGCCAATAAAGTTTTAAATAGGAAGATGATGTAGTGCAAGTGCGTCAGAAGGGTGCTGAAGGCATTAATGCAGAAAGTGTTTGAAGAGGTGACACTTTTGTTGTGATGGCTGGCTGTAAGGTACATGTGTATTGTCAACAGATGACGAACGCATATCTGCACGGTAAAATGAAGGATTATTTGGATCATGACAGTTCTGTTCCTCATGGTCATTACTATCTAAAGAAGAAACTCAAAGAACACTATGGGGAATCCATCTTCATTGCAGAGGGTAAAGGTTTAAAAGACATTGTAACATTTAGAGTGCAAACCTCACACATTCTCTGGTCATACTACAATGATGCGCATCTATAAAGTGAGAAAGAAGCGCAAAAAAGAGCCATAATTGAGGCAGCAGCATGGTTGCTTTAAGGATTGATGATTGATGAAAAATAAAATGTAACCTCTATTATCGATTCTTACCTTAAATAATATGATCTTAATCTTAACTCGGCACAGGGCTTCCTTCCAGAGACACTACAGAACATACTGAAATATTTGTTTGTGGGGAAAAACACACAAATAAGTTACCAGTATTGGACATGCCATATTACAAGAAGCAAGGCTGAGGGTTGTTATTGCACCATTACAGATTGGTCTAGCTGTGCAGGTACATCATATGTATCGGTCAAAATTCCTCGTGGACACACTACATAAAACGTGCTACACCTTGTCATATTTTGAAGTGCTTCGATTGGAAAAGAATGCTGCAAGCTGTATCTTGCCAAATTTATTACTTGAGAATGTAGATGTATTGGACTTGTCACTGTTATTTTCTGGTGACAATGTAGATGGTAAAGGTACATTCCACGGAATGGGCATGATAGCTGTCATGACGCATGGGAGGAAAACAATGAATACTGCTTACAGGAACAAAACCTGTGACCTCAACATTATAGAGCTATCCAAAGTTGATATCAATGAGAACCACTTGTCCTTCGAAACATCAAGTTTCAAGAACTTCCCATTCTCTAAAACTGTGACATGAGGGCTGATATCTTATGGGAACTTTCGTTTCATCTCAAACAACCAGCTCCAAATTGGCAGAGGATGATGCATATGATTCATCAAGGGTATACACATCCTGGTCAGTCCTCTATTCTGTATTTGCCTAAAATCGATAGGTATCCCGGTGAAAAAAATTGCATGGTGTCAACATTGGAGTTCATCTGAAACCTGGCCAGCAAACACCATTTACCACCAGTTGTAACATTTGACCAATCACTGTATTGAAAAGCTAATTAGATTATCAGTGCTGCACCCCAAAGTAGTCACTTGAAAGCTATTGTGCTAATACCCGGCAGTTCTCACACATTTATGAATCTGTTTGGAATGATAGGGACTCTTATGAAGGGAACAGGATTTAAAAGCATACTCGAAGTGGTTTACGGTGAAAATCTGGTAGCGCACATGATGACCGGTAAATCCATTCTAAGGCCATTTAGAGGGAATCTTCTTGTTGATAAGTTACTTCACCAAATTGTATTGAACTCTGTAAGAGATGAAGATTCTGATTTCGCTTCACTAATAAAAGAGATGGATGAAAATTATTTGTCCTTGTTGAAGTGTAACACCACTCTTGAATGTATTGTAACATCCCCAACAGTCACTAACATTCATGAGGCACTAGACAAGAAGAAAACATAACTTATTGCTCATTCTCAAATAAGTCAGCCGTGGCTAGGATATCAGCGGATGATTTGAACTGCACGAGCGCTGATCAAAGCAGATTGCACTAGGTCATGGCTGAATCACTTGTGTGCTGTTTCCGATGCCTTACCAATATTTACTGCAGCAGGACACTACAACTACCTAAAGTCTGCTTATCTTTACATTCAACAAATAAGTGAATTAGAGAAGAAACACCAAGGCGTCTAGAGGAATTTTCAAGATGGCTTCCATGTTATATGTTGGACAAATCAGTTTTGGGCAGGCCTTGGTTGTGATCTAGTTATCGAGAAAACACTTATGAAATCACTAAAAACCGCAGGTGGCTTGACTCATGGTAGTGTAAGATGACGGAAGAAGAGTGAACATTGTGGACAATGTCAGCTCCCATAATGTATGAGTTCAACTCAGTTTTGCAGGAATTCAATGACATCTCATACACCACAAGTGAACAACACCGAGAATAAACTGATGCTAGAATTGAAAGAGATGCAGCTGACCTTTTGAAGATAAACCACGTGCTTTGTTCATGTTCCTCATCCTCCTCTGATCCTTCACTGAGAAATATAATAAATGGTATGGTGGCCAAATAAGACATCAATGTACTTGAATACGAATCCATTGGAAGGAACATCATTAAAATAATGGTTGGATAGTTCCTCTTTCAAAAGGAATGATAAAGCCAAGACCCTGGCAAGTTCATCTGCTAAAAAAGTTTATCCTGGCAGAACCATTGATCCTGGTCTACTGTTCCAAAGATTCCTTGTCACATCCAAGACAGGACAACTGCCTCTATAGGAGTTGATGAGATATGATCTGAGTCCATATCCATCATCACTTTTTGAAGAAATAAACATCTTAAGGAAGGCTGACATGTCCCAACTAGTGCAAGCCATCAAAGACCATGGTAAAAAGATACCAATATGACAAGTGACATCAGATGGTATCCCAAAGACTGAAAGGTATGTGCTTGATGGATGCTCATTACCACACAAATTTAAGTGGAAGAAAGGAGATAGCTTCAGAAGGCATATGCTGTATTTACTATGAAGCACTATGAGGCAGCAACTGTTTTGTTTGACAGATATTAGTCAGGACACTCTCTAAAGGATAATACTCACCACAGGAACAATCCATGAACTATCCTGTGTTCAACTACACCGGAGAAACAAAATTTGAAGGGAAACAGGAATAATTCCTTTCAAGAGGGAGTAACAAGCAACAACTAATCAGCTTGATAAGTGATTACCTGAGTAAGGTGGGCTGCACGGTTATTCAGGTAAAAGGTGATGCTGATATGGATATTATGAAGGCCGCAGTTAATACTGCATATGCACATTCTACTACGCTGATCAGAGAAGACAATGACTTGTTAATTATTCTCCATTATGCCACAGCCAACAACAAACCACTCTATTTTAGATCAGACAATCAGTCAAGAGGCATCCCAAAAGTGTACAATATTAATTTTTTGAAGTGTGTTCTCAATAATGAGTTGTGTACACAAATTGTTATTTCTTCATTCTTTCACAGGCTGTGATTTAACATCCCGTATTTATGGGGTTGGAAAGAAATTTGCCTTCCAAAAACTATTCAATAATGTTCATGTCCTACAATCCTGTGCAAGAACCATATTGGCATAATAAACATCGGCATTTAATCAATGGCAGTTCTGTTTCGTGGTAGAAGCACATGTTCTCTGGGAGCCTTGCGTTATGATAAACTCATTTAGAAAGTTGTTTCTGCAAATTCATTTGTTATGCCCAAGCATCTTCCCCTAACTGATTCTTCCACCAAATTCCACTGTTTCAGAGTGTACATCCAGACCATGGCATGGAGAGCATGGCTGCAGTTGCAGAACATATAAGCTTCCCAGTATTTCTGTATGTGGATCATGCCAAGTGATGTCTTGTGACAATCTGCAGAAATAACTTTCAGATGAACTCGAAGACAGCCTTGAAAATTGAAGTAAGACAGTTTTTTTTTTACCTTTAAATTTTTAGCATAAAGATTAGCGTTCATTTAATCCATGGGGTTTGAAATTTAGCCTTTTAAATTAATAATCATAATAATAGTATATATTGTAAGAGTGTCAACAATATTACATATGATGCAGCACAATTTAAACTTTCAAATTATTAAATAAGTATTACATATAAATAACATTACTATGCAATAAATGTAAATTTATAATTTTAGTGCCATCAATAACTATTTTCTTATAAATATCATTAAAAATTAATATTCTAAACCAATTAATAAAAACGTTATGTCTTCACTCCTGATTTTAAGGGTCAGTGAGGCATATCTAGGAACTAGCCTAGTTTTAACCCACTTCCTAAGGTCGTTTCTTGGTAGACTTTTTTCTGCACTTAAAAACACCCAGTAGATAACGAAAAACCAATAAAACCTTTTGTTTGAATTTTTGGGGGCCACATGGTATATTGACCCGTTTAACAAGTTAGCACTAGCGCTTCTCCTTGCAAGCTCCCTTATCCATCACATTTTCATCAGGAGGTTTAAATACCTGATAACTTTTATCTGAAAGTTAAAATCGGCGTTGTCTTAGTGACGCGTTGTTTTTCATAATGTTTAGCCTATCAGGATCTTTTTTTAGGTTAAAATCTTGGTTAACGTATTTAGTAGGCACAGGCTTAGGCTCTAATTATATATAAAGTTATTATAATCATACTTAGCTCCGCGTCTTACTATCTGCTCAGGCTATACGCTTATAAAGTTAGAACATTTCATTCACACTTTTATAAAAACTTACAAGCTATTTATAGAGTTATATTTATATAAGAACAAATTATTTAAATGTGAGTACAATAAATGAAATTTTGTAAACGTTGTACCGAACTATTGACCACATTTTGGCAAACACTTAAATTAATACTTGCAAGACAACCTAGCTTCTGCGCCCACGTGACGCCATCTGTTTACTCACACTCATTTAGCCACCATTATTTAACAAATGTTAAGCGTTGTAGCTATGCATATTATGCATATAAATATATTTATCCTATAGATAACTATCCAGCAGATAAATTCAGTTCATAGCATGAGTAAAGTATTAAAGTGGTTAATAACCTTCATCTGGTAGCTAGCTTTAACCTCCTGATAGCAATATTTATTTGGTAGTCATAAAACCGGCCCTAAGGGGTTTTGATATTCATTTTAGCAAATAGTAACACAATACAAATACATAAGTGAAGCTATGTTTATATTTTACAGCTTAGTTTTGAGGATATGATACTTAAAAGTAATGTTTGAGTACCACATCTATATTTTCACATTCTCTCTCTCTATCAGACTCTCTCACGCTTTCATACATTCTCTCACACTCTCTTTCCTCACTCACACACACACACACACACACACACACACACACACACACACACACACACACACACCACACTCACACTCACACCACACTCACACACACTCACACACACTCACACACCACACACACACACACACCACACACACAAACACTCACACTCACTCTATAATACTCTCTAGTATTATCTTTTCTCATTCTCTCTCTCACTTTATCCATCTCTCTAACCCACTCTCTACCCTCAAATACACTCTTTATCACACAATTTATCTCAAATTATCTTTATTACTCAAACTCCTTCTATCTCAATCTCACTCTCTCTCTCACTCTCTCACTCTCACTCTCTTTCTCTCACTAGCTATAGTATGATTTTGGTAGGAAGAACAGTAGAAGTTAGTTACTTAAGTTACTAAAACAAGTTTAATACATTCATACATCAAGTCATGTTATGTGCAGCTGTCACTTTTGATAAATATTATCAATACCTTTAAAATAACTAAAATAATATAGTAAAGTGTTATCAATGTTGGTTGTAAAAAATATGTTTGAATTTTCTTTACTGTTCTTCCAACCAAAATCAGGGTATATCAAACCTACTCTCTCTATCTCACTATCAAACCCACTCTCTCTCAAACCCACTTTCTCTCTCTCAAACTTGATCTCATAATTCTATATTTAACCCTTTCTCTTTTTAAACCTTTCTCTGAATCTAATTTTCTCTCTTTAAGCTAATCTCTCCCTCTCTAACTTACTCTCTCAAACTTTCTCACACACCCTCACATTTTCTCTCTTTCACGCAATATCGCTCCCAAATTTTACACTCTCACTTTCTCACATACACACACTCTCTCTCTCTCACATACACTCTCTCGCCTCCTACACACACTCTTTTTCACTTCTCCCAGTATTTCTCTCTCTAACACATTCATATACTTTCACTTTCTCACACTCTCACTCTCATTGTCACACTAACTCACACACTTACACAAGCACACACTCAAACACTTATTCTCTCATTTTCACACTCACATTTTATCCCTCTCTCTAATACAATTCTTATTATTTATTATTTGATAAGCCCGTTTCCAGTAAGAGAAATAACGAAGAAATGACTGAACAGATTTTGACAAACGAACACTCATTTTAAAAATCAGGAAATCAGGATGACGGTAAAAATAGTGGCTTAAAACTAAAACGAGCAATGGTTCATCTGTACAATCATTCTTTGTTTACATCACCATGGAAACCATAGTTGTATATTGGTAAATAAAATATTTGTATTTGTTTAAAAATAATATCAGCTCAATCATTACTTGAGTGGTTTGGTGCAACGAATAGATAGAGATCTGGGAGAGGGGTCTTTTTAAAGTTATTATCGGGGCGTGAAGGAGGAAAATGTATGGTTTTTTTTAAAATCACACACTGAAAACTAAATATCTAAGTAAAGTTGATAGCCTTTGATGAGTAAACTTTTAAATAAAAGTGAGTGAGGGCTTATTACAAAGATCCTTTCCCAATAAAAAGTTTAAAATATATTTTAATGCAATAATCTGCAGCCATCACTGCAACGATCCACTAGTATAATATTAACTAGTTTTCTGCACGTTTATAGGCCATTTTCAATAATTTAAAGCCATTATATAGTTTTAAATACACCACATTCAATAAAATTAACGCATTAATTTATTTTGTATTGCACTTAAAGCTAACTCTATAACTATCCAGTCTTCACAAATTATACAAACTAGTTTAACTTAGGCATTAGGACAGTTCACCTGTTATGTATGGTAGCTGAGAATAGCTTGAGCTAGTGAGTGAATAGAAGATTAAGCTCATAGAAAATTATTGATGCAATGATTAGTAGTATTCAGTATTTAAAACTGTTGCTCTAAAATCATTATGGACTTCCTTGACCACTTAGAAATGGAAAAGGATAAGATTGTATTTGTGTATTATGTTGCGACATAAAATCTCTGGGGGTTACAACTATGCACCTCCACAAGCTAAGGAATCTTGAGGATTGTTTTGTTGGGAATTCTAAACCATATGAGGTTGAATATGTTGTCAATAAAAGTAGAATAATGCTTTCAACCAACACGTTTTATATGAGATCTATTTAGATAGTAAATAAATACAAATAATAAAATATGGCAACTTACCTTCTTCAAGAGTAACAATTTCTCATTGTCGAACTGTTGTTCTATTACCACCACTAGACCATCGCTGATCTTTGGAGTTTGTTTACCAATGCTTCTGGCCAATATAAAGCTGGAGCTATCAACTAAGCCACACTTCTCTAAAGTGTCGATTGGAGTGATTATAAGTCCAATATCTGAGTTTGATGAGAGGATCTTATGGACATTTTTGAAAGATACTGTGTTCACACTGTCCTAGAAAGTTCATAAAAAAAAATTGAATATGAATGTTTGTAATAGTAGCTTGTGATCTTAAAATCAGTCCATTAATCAAAGATTATAATATTACAAATCACCATTACTAAAGATAGCTAAACCAAATATGGGTGAATTCACTATATAGGAATTGACCGAACTACCACTTCTTAGTTCGGAATCAGATGAGGTCATCAGGTAATACCTGTTTACATATGATTTTGTTTACAGAAACTACATTTTCGCTTAAGTAAAATACATTATCATTATTAAAAAGGATTTTTGTCAAATGATTTTATGTATTTTTTAAATATATATATTTGAATATTTTTGATGTTGAGGGACTTTTAGACACAAGTATTTGGATTCGGATGGATCTTCAGGTAAAATACTATAGAAGTTAAAATATATATTTTTTTAAATAAATAAATTGGAGTGACCTTAACCTGTCCTCAGCATACTCCCTAAGCATGTAAGATCATTTGTACCATCACCTAGCTAGCTCTTGCTAACAAACAAGATTTAAATAAAATTTGTAATTAAAATCATAGATTTTTATTTTATTTTGAAACACTTTATTTATTTTGTCCTATATATAGTTTAGTATAGGCGTGCTCATGGTATATCTTTAAAAAAAAAGTTACATACATCCTTTTGCAATTTAATAAGATGACATGCACTTTGAGTTTAAAATAAATAATGTTATTGCACATTAAACATCAGATTTAGTATAAAAATATTATTATAAAATGACTTAGTACACACAAACATCGTTATTTCTGGGCATATACACACTAACTAAGAAATATGTCTACAGTAAACCAAAAGCCCCTCGACTAATTTATGACTTTGTACATTGAACAATAATTGGCTTCCTTAGTTAATTACGATGAATTAATATCGTTCTCTAAGATATGAATATGAAGAAACCTAACTACATTTTGGCTCATATCAATTATCTCCTTATACACCTCCTTTTTTAAATTTGTGTTTTATAGGTAGATTTTAGTTATTGATTGAAAGAAACACATACCGTAGGTATATAAGATTTATTTTATTTTGTTTGATGAATACAAACACTTTTATACCTAATTGAAAAGACTACATCTTATACCTATTTTCCACTTTACTAAGTCAAATCTAGAGTCTTGAGTCCTTTTATATCGGGAGGCATTCCTTATTTATAATGCACACACTACTGATAGGTTCTGGGCATGTCTGTGTAATTTAAGTTACCCAGATAAAGTGTATGTTGACTATGTTTGTGAGTCATAAAAAATGGCTGATATCCTTAAACAAAATTAAACTAAAAGTTACACAAATTTAGAAATATAACTGGGATTTACTACAAACCCTGTAATTAAGAGAAGCAAGAATTTGGAAATGCGATCATTTGCCTGGGTATGTAGACTAGTACAATACAAACACACAGTGGCTTTTGAAAGCTACTGATATTGAAAAAAAATAAGCTTTAATATTTTAGGCTGTGACTTGTCCCACTACAAAATACTCCTTTGAACTCCTTTGCTTTGTAATGTCACTTGTCCACCGCCTTTTGTTTGGTCCAGCTTTCATGCAATTTAATAACCAATCCCTTTGTCTTTTGGGATCAGTTAAAGCACAGAGATCATTGAAAATCAATACCCTATCATTGTCTAAAACAGCTGTTGGACAATGTTTCCCAATACATGGGTTTGGTTTGACACGTTTTTCAATATTTTTTTTTCTGTTTTTTTACACCAACATAATTTTTCCCGCTGTCCTTCTGGTTTTTATTCTCTATCCTTTTGTTAGCACTTTTGTCTCTCTTCTTTCCAGAAGCGCTTACTGTCTCGTCCTGGTTCTTATTAAGTTGAATATTTTGGTGTGATTTGTTATTGTTGTCCACACTAGAATAAACAGTGTCATTTAGTACAAAATCAGGATCATCAACACATTCACTATCACTACTTGAGTAGTCAACTATTGGTTCAAATGTGTGTAGAGGACCCATCTCTGTGCAGCTTGAAGTTGATGGTTGTACAGTGTCATTGCTACATTTAGTTGTGTTTTCGTTATTTTCAAAAGTATGAGGACATTTATCACTTTCAACTTGACTTGCGTCAATATAGTTTGCATTAAATAACTCTTCTACACACACATTATGTACAGGAGCAAAATCACTTAGTCAATTAGTATAACTATGTATGTTTTTTCATTTCGTGGCTCATCAACACTAACATGAGATTCACCTTTCTTATACAGATCAATGGGTTCATTAAGTATGTTAGTTTCTACTCAACCTTTGACTAGCAGAGTTGTTATACAAAGGAACAATAAAGTAGATCACCAGATACATTTATTTGATCTACACTCAAATATGCAAAAGCCCAAGTACCTGAACCTAGCAGTTTAACTATCAGTAAAATAGAATATTCAATCATACACGTTAATGGGATTTTAAGGATATGCAAGATGTTAATGCATAACAACTGAATAGAAGTTGACATTGGCCTAGAGGTCGTTTTATTATCATGACTCAAATGTTAACAATATTATGAAGATTGATAGGCAGACAACATGCCATAGCTACAATATACAACGGGTAGCGAATAAACATATTTATATATAAGAAATAAATAAAAAGTTTCAGAATATTAAATGCATGATCACATCTAGAGATCATTCATAATAACTTGACAGAATCAATTTTTATAAGTGCCAAAGTTAAAATATAGCGAACAATTATCAAAAGAAAATCATAGTTGGGATACACCCGGTCACCCAAACAACGTGGCTGAACCATTCAAAAGATATCTACACTTATCAGACATTAAATATTTTAGAATGTCTATTGTCATCACATCTCATAACTTATACATATCAACTAGCGGGTTTATGCGCATAACCATACACCTGGCTACACTAGTTACAAGCGAAGCTATAAGCCTTGTCTAACAACCTGTGAGGCGAGGCAACCTAAACATTAAAAGGCTTAATATCTTTCTTACTAATAAACTGAGTCCATAATACTGGATGAAAAACATCTATTTAATTACTACTTGCATAACAATTGAAATAAAGATAAAAATGCATATTAGTTTCGATTATACTGTCTATCTCAGTAAGGTTGGATGCCAACCATAATATAGTGCAATATGGCCTACAAAGGTTAAACAACATAATTTGACTTGACTATAATACCGTTGAATCTAAATTTAAAGTCTAATGTCCAAAACATGCCTCAATACAAAACAAAACTAATTGCGTAGGAAAATTAAGTAGGTATAAATATTAACAAACAAATATGCCGAAGCATTATCCAAATCGATCCCTACATAATTATGATTCAATTTAACAGTTCCCTGGTTTACAAATAAAATTAAATATTAAAAAATACTTTTTCAATATAATGTATCCTTACATTTTGAGCGCCCCTAAATCCTAAATGCATCAAAGAGTGTTCGTTGCTTACCGGGTACATGCTTATATTCACCATCAGCCAGTTAGCGTGAGTTTCCCTCATTGGCGCCTGCGCACAACGACAAGAGGGCAATAATACAGGGGTAGAGAACACCACGTGATCACTCAATAGCACTCCTTTCTTCAATTTTGGCGCATGCGCCGTGTCCATTTCTCGGGAAAACAAAGCTAAACTATGTAACTCTCCCAGGTATCAGTTTAGTTGAACGTGAACAGAATGTAGATGTGCTCGGAGGATCCATGTGTGGCGCTGGTTTCAAGGTCAAACGAGGTAAGTGTGAGTACACCTTTAGGTGGTAGAGGCTATGTGTAGATGAAATTTGTAGCCACGGTACACTACTAAACATACCTCCTTTTCTAAAAGTGCATTGAATACAATATCAAAATTTGATTCATTGTTGGTTGTAAGCACTTCAAGTGTGCTAGGCCGATTGTCAATTTTTACCGCACTCACACCACCAATGGAGCCAGTATTGTTATTTTCTGACTCGTCTAGTTGATCACAATCCACTTTAGGGCACAGTTTTAATATTTTCATTGCTCGAGACATTTTAAAACGTGATTATAACAATTTACACTGCCAAAAACACACAAAAGAGTACACAAAGATAAAGTAACGTAGAGCAGGAACTGCTCTTTATTAATGTAAAGCAAATATAACATGTTTTAGTTACACCAATTCACACGAGAATGTGATAATGGAATAAAGTCAACAGCTATATAAAAAGCTTTGCAATGTGTTGTGTGGAGATTACGCCCTTCTTACACTTCATGAGCTCCAATACTACCACTGATAACGCCCCTTTATATAACATTATCTTAAATACCAGAACATAAATGACACCGCCACTCTAAATTATATTTTCAATTGAAAAATAAATTAAACAAAGCAGTTTTTAGATTATATGGACAAAATGAATACGATTTTATTCTCAATATTTAACTATGTGTATAAATTTTGAATAAAGATTCCTATAACTATTTCAGCAAATTTTATAATTTTTCATAAAGCAACTTTGGTGTATTTAGAAAAATATTATTCTTTCTCTAGTACTTACATTTATAAGAAACATATTTCAATATTAAATTAATGAAATAAATTACACACAATACTTACTTATGAAAAACCTAATCAACTAATGTAAATGATATATATTTGATAAAGAGTTTTTAACCAATCTATAAATGGTAAAGTTAGTATTTTATGTAAACAAAGGTTTTCTTACCTTAAAGATGGGAAAATCTTTAGTCCTTCTTTTTATATGTTGCGAAATGAGTTCAAAGGGATAATTTTCTTCCAACTCGACTATAGCAGATTTGTTCTTAGAAGCTGAATGTATATTTTCACTAACTATTTGCAAGGTGACCTCTAAAAACCGTTCCAACATCTAAAACAAACATATTGGTTCTAGACAAATATAAAATATTGTTATTAAATGTAAAACTTACATAAATGTTCTGCTTTTATTTATAAAAATTGTTTTTTATTTGTTGGTCTCACAATTATTTATCACAACCAATTAACTTTTGAGTCAAATATAATTTAATATCTTCATTAAGTTTTGAAATATATTTCATCATGTGACTTAAATCTTATTTATTTGATTATAGAATTTGAGTCTTTCTTTTCTTTTCTCTTTAAAGATTAACATACTACTATTAGATTTTTTAATCATTGAACATATAAATACATTTACACATTAAAAAAATACTGTTATTTCAGAGAAATGTTTAACCCAAAACGATCGAAAAACCCTCATTGAGAGAGAGAAAAAGAAATACCAGGGTGTGTTGTGGTATTAAAGAAACAGCCACAACATGAAATTTGGAGCCCTGGTTACTCTTAGAGACCCACAAAGCACTTTGGCATTTTTTTAAATTACATAAAGCGGAATTCATGTTGTGGCTATTAAATAAAATTTTTGCTATTGTTTTACAGGAAGGGGGATTTACTGCAGTAGAGATTTAACCCAGGGTTAAAAAGAGGTAATTATTATCTGGGATTCTCGTCAATGCCAAAAATGAATAAATAGATATAATTTCCATTTTCCCTCTATGTATTCCTCTTAGTTTGGACGAGGTGTTAAATCAAGGTCTTCCTTGGTCTCACAATAAGGCCATTCGACAAGCAAGCCTCTCTGAGAATGAGAAATACCTTGTGAGGCTATAATGTCTTGGTAGTGATTGTAACAAAGATTGACGAAAGCAGGGAGGGGGGCAGTGGAGGTGAACAGACAATACTGAACTGCTGGGCTAGAGATTATCTTACATGTTTGTAAATACCTTCAGAAGGAACTGCTGCTTCTCTTTCCTTCATTTACCAAGGCTTACAATTTTCTATTTTTAACATGTCGATCTATTGTTTGTTTTTTTTGAATCGGAGGGTTCTAAGGGAGTCCCAGGGAGTTGGGATTCAAGTCCACAAAATTATATAAGCATTCATATTTTTAAATAATTTACTAATTAAACTGGTCAAAACATATTTATTTTATTGAAAACTAGATTTATAAACTAAGTGCTTAGACAAAAATATATTTCAATCACTAAGCACTTTAATTAGAATAAAAATAATGAATATTTAAAGGTGCTTAATTTGTGGTTGAAACATTTATCAAACCAACTTTTCGTTTTTATCACAATAACACCGGTGCCCCATGAGTATAGGCATCAGTTTGTCTTTACTGATTTAGAGGCTAAAAAAATTGTAAGACGGCTGAATGTACTAAGGTGACATTCCTATTAATGAATAATTATGAACCCCTAGTGTTTTAGTCCGTGGAACATTCAACATATGTAAATATTGAACCACTAGTAGCATGGCTCCTGGAAGATCCAACATTACCAGCCTATAGTAAAATTTCTGCATTTCTTGCAAAAGCTTCCTTACTATTACTCAATATCCCAAACTTAAGTAAAATTTCATATTATCTGGTTCTATTAACTGAGTCATAAGCCTTTTTAAAATATGTGTATAATTGTTGTACTGTAATTTAAGGTGTTCGGAAACTCAACGCCTAAACTGCACATATATCTTGTTTGAACCAAAATTAATACACAATCCCTATATACTTACACCCAGAAAACTATGTTAGTACCATTAAACTGTGTTCAAATTTCGGCGTACAGCGCTTGGAGAGCAAATATATCAAACATGCATGTAAAACAATTTGCATAGGTGTTAGGAGTGTGGCACTAAACACCTCAACATCTTGGAGTACAGCAACAGAACATACTACAGTTAATAATAAGTAAACAACACACCAGTCCATTTAAATATGCCAATAGTTTCTGAGGGTCATCATGAACGGTTCTTCACAGAAAGTACTTACCATTATTACCTGTGTAATGCCATGCGCCTAACTCCTATGCAACTTTTTGTACACATGCTTGAAATCTTTGCTCTCCAGGCACTGTATGCCGAAACTTTGAACACAATTTAATGGTATTAGCAAAGTTTCCTGGATGTAAATCTATAGGTATTTTGTATTTCTTTTGGTTCAAACAAGCTATATGTGCAGTTTGGTGTTTGAGTTTCTGAACATCCTGTATTGTTATATCTATTAGACATTCACAAAAAAATTAAACTATGTCAAGGTCGTGTGTACTTTTCTTAGATTATTTTTTATATTTACAATATATAAATTCCTCATTTATTTTTTTAAAATAATTGTGTGCTTGTTGTTTTTATCCCCATTTGTAATAACTAACCTTATTTACTATGTGCCCCGATAGTAGAGGTTACAAATCTCCAAGACTCCCTTCAATGGTAGACCAGATAATTATAAAGTTTTGATTCATGAGCCCAACTATGTGGAGTTTCTTTTAATTACTATAGCCATTAAATTGCGACGGATATTCTGAGTGACTATCAATAGCAAAATTCGTGATTTTATTGACAGTAGCTGGTGCTATTTATACTGTAGACCAAATATAAAGCAATTTATTTTTAAATTAGTTTATCACTATGTTTTAAATGTAATTCACTTTGAAAACTTAAGTCTAATTTTTACCTGCAGTCTAGGGTTGGAATGTGATACAAACTTAAAACTCTCAAGTTTAACACAAGCTTCATTATTCTTAAATATATCCACATGACAAGTCTTTAAGCCCAGCATTTCCACTCCACCTCCTCTGATGATTCCTGTCACCTTTTGATAGACAACTTCATAATCTAAAAACAAACAAAGAATATGTAAAGTGATACGATTATAAATTAGTTGTTTTTATTCATATAATTGCATTAGGTTTTATGGTGTATTACATACCATAGACAAAATTTATAAATAAATAATAAGTGTTTTATGTCCTCACACCGTATTATGTTTTATAGCTATTATTAAATTACTTGTTTTGTCTATAAATACTTAATTAATATAACAATTATATGCTGAGATCTTTTTAATGTATGTTATCAAAATCTATTTTTAATCATTAGACTAAGCCATGGGCCACTCTATTGGTTTATTTTATTGCAAAGGATTTTTTCTTATTAGGTTATTATTTTTTCTAGTAACTCAAATATCTAAAAAAATATACATTATTAAATGTGTGGTAATTGACACGTTTTGATCATTGGAATTGAATTTTGTAAACATTGCCTCAAACAAGAGAGCTGGTACTATACGACCTGTATGACCTATATCGTATGCCAGCAGGTTAGGAGTTTAGAGCACTATTAGGGAGTGGGGAGAAATGGGTAGGCTGGTAAGTCTTTGAGCTAAGAAAACAACAAAGCCTCTCAACTTGAAAATATTCTAATGGTAGTTCTGAGAACATGGGTCAAATGAGTCACTATGAAGAATGAAAGAGTGGGATAGGATTATGGCGAGGGGTATTACTCTATTGACACCCAAACTGTTAGAAGTTATATGGGAGTCAAAGTATTCAATACGTTTGGTCAAGATGGAAATAGCTTTATTTGAAAAGTTCAAATTTTGTTAGTGTGTGTGTGTGGGGGGGAGGGTAGAGGGGGAAGGTTGCTGACGCTGTTATTAAATAGGGATTTTTTTTAAAGAATTTGTCCCTCCTCCTTCAGCCTAAATATTTTCGGGGGCTCTTCCCCAAACGTTTAACAATTGGATGCCTTAAGTTATTAAAGTGGCCTTAGAATTTTTTTTTTAATATTAGACTCCTAGAAGATATTTAGAACGGTCACACCTGATTATTTTAAGTATTAATTATATAACTTTAGCTTTAAAAGCTCTATTTTTTTAATCGTATTGTGTTTGAAAATATAAGAGTGGAGGGCAATAGGTCTATAAGGGGGAAAAATCATTTTTAGGAGAAATGCCCCCTTTGGATCCCAATCCCCTAAAACACCACTCCAGTGGCTCTGCCACCACTGGATATCCCCGCACCTCCCATAAAACCTGGACCTAGCTATATCCTTGGGAGGGCGGGATGGTCGTATCCTGATTATGAACAGGGTAAAATTAGTCTAGACTGCGAAGACCCCCAAAATGTTATGGCCACTCAAATATCCAGTGTACAGATTGCAAACAACTAAGAGATCAACACGTGGGAATTCCTACTGGAGGGTGGTAACATTGGTGAAGGGGGTTGCTGGCAGCACCCGTTGGTCACCGGGTCTTTCCCTCCAACCAAGCCTAGCCTAAACATGACCTAACTTAGCCTAACCTAACATAACCTATCCTAGCCCAACCCAACCTAGACATAATTATGTATGTATGTTAGTAAAATTTAGACTGTCAAGGCTGAAAGATCGCATGACTGCTATGCTATGGTGCTATTGTCAAGTTAGCATAGAAAACACAGCGTGTCTGTAATATGGACTCCTCCTCAGATGTTAAAACCAGATAATCCTCTCCGGGTACCCACGTGCTCGCAATCTGGAATGTTCGCAATCAGGACTTTTCAAAATCAGGACAATACCAGCAGGCTGATGCAGGCGATAAACTGTCATATGCTGGCAATAGCTTAACTCAGCGAGGTGATGGATTAATCTGACAATAAGTGATAGTTATTCTCTTAAATGAGAAACCGGGCACACTCAATTTGCAGAAGAGGGTATACCTGTCAGCAGCTATTCAATTAGGGACCACTCGAATTGTGGAGTAAAGTATACCTGTCAGCAGCTATTCAATTAGGGACCACTCGAATTGTGGAGTAAAGTATACCTGTCAGCCGGTTTACATGAATTGTGGAACAAATTGTAATCCGATTCAACTCTTAACCACTTACCTAACCTAATTTAATCCAACCTAACCTATATGTTCCATTTTAAACAAAGTCATTATGAATTTAACTTTTACCCCACAGTTTGTGTAAGGGTATTCCCGAGCTCGGATGAGTTTTCTCCGCAATTCGTGTGCACCGGAGAAACCATGTATTACCCACAAGTTGTTTTAGTTGTATGCACAGTGTAACTATGTGTAAATGAATATATATTAATATTATCAAACTGAACTGTTGTAAAAGAGGTAGTTTTTTCAGATTAAATATCAGGAGCTACTTTAAAATGAGCTGGGTGGAAGTCCATAACTTCTGCTTATAAATTTTAACAAAATTAAATTAACTATTCATTTTAAGAACATTACAATATATTAGTTATTAGTAAAAATACTTATGGCTTGGGTGACTCAAAAAATTGTAGTGTGAGCGTACTTGACTTTTTACACTGTAACTGGCTCGTTAAAATAGACTTGTGTAATAATTTAAAATATATAGCTACTTTGTTAATTTAAAATTACTTAGTATGTGTCTAAACTGATATTAAATTACACAACAAATAAAAATATTTTCTATTTAATGTTAAAATAAAGGTACAGTACAAAATTGACTTAAGCCTTGTGTAATCCCTAATTCAAAGAGTATTTAATTCTTCGAAATTAGATAAAAATATACCAAATCCATGTCAAATACGCTACAATAAAATAGTAGAAATACTAATGACGTATTTGAAATTTGGGAAACGGGTTAAAATGACTGAAATTTATTAAATAGGCAGAGGCCATCGTTGAGGCCACAGGGCCCGTGCCTCACCAACATTTTTCCAAATTAAATTAAACATAATTTTTTTCTTTCTTGTTATTTTATAAAATCTTTTGTAAAAAAGATGATAACGAAGTGGTTCACTATATTCCACACGTGGTGAGTTATTGGATTTGTCATATAGTGTTCCAGTCAAGATTATTCATTCCTAAGTCCAAACTTCACGTGAAGACTGTACCAGCCCTCTAGCGACTGAATATAGAAGCTACCACAGGCCAGCTTTGACAGGCCTTCTCAGAGAAGCCACACCCAGTGTGAGATTTATCTCAACCATCCCGATGCCAGATTTACACTAGCAAATGGGGCCAGTCTAAGTGGGCCCGGTATACAATAAAAGTGGTATATATTTTGTTTTTGTAATTATGTGTTTGTCTTTAAGTATGTAAAGAAGTATATGTAAAAAGTAAGATGATGCATGAAAATAGCTAATCAAATGATTAAAGTAGATTGTTCAATTTAAAAAGTCCATTTTCTTCCCATAAACATCAGGAAAAACTTTAAATTAAACGGTTAGGAGCTCATCAGCTTAATGACTTTACATTAATATAAAGGAACGGGAAGAAAAAAATAACTTTTCTAATGCTTAGTTTGGTAAATAAGTATCGTTAACTGTGAGTGAAGAAAAAGAGAGTTTATTTTATTTTTATTGTTTATTATTTGGAGATTAGGGGATGTGGACAGCAATAGGCTGTAAATTTATATTATCATTATCATTATCATTATCATTATCATTATCATTCATTACATTATCATTATCATTATCATTATCTTATCATTATCATCATCATCATCATCATCATCATTCATCATCATCATCATCATCATCATCATTATTATTATTAGCACCGCGTCTTACTACCCGTTCGGGTTATACGCACTTACGCTAATGTGCAATGGTAGGGTGATTGTGAGATGAAATGGAGGACCTACAGTTTAACGTGGAATCCGAACCACGGTAGAGGCCTGGATTCCTCACATTCACAAGTTGTGATTAATACATGTCTTGTCAGAGGTGAAGGAAGGGTTTGGCAATCAGATAAATCTGTGCCGGGACCGAGGATTGAACCTCGGACCCTCAGCACAGAAGTCTGACACCTTACCCCTAGACCACCAGGTCACCCAATAGGCTGTAAAAATTTTAAACATTCAAGGAATAGAATTAAGAAATATGAGGAATGTGTAATTCATTTGGAAAATTCACATAAGTTTAAAGCATTTGGAACAGTAAATAAAGCATCACAGATTGATTCCGCGATAATAATTTCAGTTCAAAAACACAATGAACAGGTGTCAAAAAATAGGCCCATATTAGGCAGATTAATAGAATGCTTAAAATACTGTGGTACTCATGAACTGTCATTAAGAGAAAGACACACCCAACCTTTAAACAAGAAGATCATCACAAAGTTTGATTCAAAACCTGTATGCTTTTATTCTTTCTGTTTGTAAATTTTTTTAGTGATTTTGTAATTCTAGTAATTTAAAAAAATCTGAAAGGACCAGTGATATCTGCGTTTGGGTGTGGCCTAACACGTGGCTGCCATGATTGGGTCTGGGTCTGAGCCCGTGCTGTTAGTACCATAGTCATTCCATAGATGGCATGAGCTGGTTTCTTTGGTGGGTTTTGTTTCCCCCTCCCCTTTCTAGTCCGTACACTGCCGTTTTGCTCCACATAATTTCAGGCTTGCCAAAGTGTTGTGGCATTTCTCTGTTTTTTTGTTGTAATTTGGTTTTATCATCAGTATGTATTTAAAGTTAATTGTTATAATATATTATTTAGGTTAGGATTATGTTTGTCTTAAATGCCCGATCTATCAAAATTTACACTCTTTATTTTGTTAGATATTTAAGGATAAGAATCAAAGGGTGTTAGGGATTTTCTTTGTGGATAGTGTCGGGAAGTGAGCTAAACTGGAAAAGTTTTTTTTTTTTTTTTGTGGCTGGACGAGAATTGTTTTTGGGAAACTGGTCAGCAGACAGAGGTAGACTTCTGGTAAGTATGAACAAAAGTGAAAGATAATGTGTCTAAAGAGGAAAACTTGCGCAGCCCTCAATACACAAGTTCACCTGTGAGTGCTCCAGTGAGTGAGGATGAGGGAAACCTCATTTTTCTTAGTCTCTAAGAGAACATCAAGGGGTAAGGAAAAGTGCCACGTGGTGAACTAACAACATTTGGTGGCCGACCACCTCAACTTCACGAAACTTACGGGATGGAAGGTAATCTCTACTTAGTTTTTTTTTTCTTCAACCAGGCCACAGGACTCTTTGGTTTTTGAGGAAGCTCTCCGCCTGTCACACCAGGAACGCAGGAATTGTGTCTGGAAACTAACTTTCTGTTACATTGTTGGCTAGAGCCGTTTGAATAACAGACCCTGCTAATCTATGGACTATGAGCCTATACAAAGTAAATACTGTAACCCCGATCAAAAGGACATTTTAACATATTTTTTATATCATTACTTTTTTTTTTAATGTTATTTCAACGTTCACGATTTTTGAATATGTTAGTTCTTAAGAGGGTATATTTGTGCATTCTAGTTTATAGCCCCCTCTACTAAAGATGGTAATATAAATTTATTGGTCTATTTAACAGTTGAGTGTGTAATGTTATTCATAGTTTGGAAAATATTACTGTTGAGGCAGATGCCTCAGAATTGACAGAAAACCCCTTCCTTCATCCATAGCGAGTTCAGGTACCCAGAAGCCCGAGAGTAAACCCGGAGGTTTCTTCACTGTCGCCAGCTGGGCAGGCTTATAAATATTGTGTAGGTACAGGGATTCGAACCTCGTATTATGACGTGGAGCAGTGAGGGAGAGAGAACCCTTACAAATTAGGGAAAATTAGATGAATTAAATTTAATATGTTAACACGTGGGGAGAAAAAATCATTACCAGTAAACGTTGACTTGGCCCCACCAAAAAGAAAGATCACACTCCGCGACTGAAATAGTCTAGGAAGTATTAAAAAACAATTTTTTTACTGGCATGCAAACCAAATGGGGCCTAAAAAAATTTACTGAACTTGATCGAATATTCAAAGGATTATATAATACTGGGAAACTATTCAAAATATCTACAATCTTATCCGTAGTTAATGTTAAATGAAGTGGATTATAAAATATGTCACATAAAATTTCGGGAAAAACTCTAAATGCATTAAATTCTTATAAATACTATTAGATTGGTATTATTATTGGAAACATTTTGTTGCAGGCCTTTGATGCGAAGGGAATAACTCATTTATGTGGTGTGTTTCTCCAACTGGTACCGGTAACTGACTGATTGAAAGTTGTAGGTCGCTCGCGAATGATGAGCCTCTAGCCGGTATCAGGTCGGTCGCAAACTAAGAGCCACTAGCCAGTATCAGGTCGGTCACGAGCTAAGAGCCACTAGCCAGTATCAGGTCGGTCGCAAACTAAGAGCCACTAGCTGGTATCAAGTCAGTTGTGAACGAATAGCATCTAGCTGAAGTTTGGTCGATCACAAACGATAAGCTGCAAGACAAGTATTTGTTCGCGTATGACTGAACAATAAAAATGAATGGCTTATTTTACTTAACTGAATCAATTTGAGCCGTTCCCAAGAGTGAGCCATTCTTCCCATCTCTAGTTTCGTACAATTATTTGTACTTGTCCACTTTTCTACCAGTGGCAACGCCGATTCTCTCTCAATTCCATGCTATTAAACTAAAGTTGCTACCGATAGATAACACTGTAGTTACCTGAATTCTTTCTAACCATGAACAAAACCGATATCCCATGGTAATGACAAAACAAGAAATATAAAATAATTGTTGATAATCAAATATAAAAGAAACTTGGTTTTCACCAGGAAAATTATCTATCCCCCAATTTTCCCTATCACACTCTTCCAACCAAATGTGATGTATAAAGGAGGTTGGGGGAGGAATTTAGCAATCTGCCGATTAATTCTCAGAGCCTGGAACTAGCTTTGCGTGCAGTCCCTACAGATGGCAGGAGCGTCTGGAGCCAGAAAATGGAAATTTAAACATATTTTCCACCATAAAACAGTCCCGTGTAAAGCTTCCCCTTAAAATATTTACAATTATTATAGGTTAGTATGATTGTGGAGTGTTAAAGCTACATAAGAGAAGCTAAAACTAAAAAATCTAGAAAGCGACATAAATAATTTGTTCAGTAAATCTTAATAATACTTTAATATAAAATTTAAAAATAGTATTATAGTTGTGAAACACAATTTCTTGACTTTTCATCTAGCTATTTTAGGGAACATGAGAGAAGGGCGGGGTTTTCTTGCAGTTTGTTTGAGTAGAACTTTTTTTGGCCAAAATAAAAAAAAAAATTCCCTATGGAAATTTTAAGTTTAATTTTCTTCACATGGGGAGATCAACAATTCTTGAATAGCTGTCATGAGCATAGCAGCATCAGAATCAGATGACCAATTCTTAAATGAAGAGAAAAAGTTGTCGTTAAATTCCAGGACACTTTTGACAGGTGTTCAAGAAATGTTCAGGTCATCCTGGGAAGAAAATTAATTTGTTTGTACTGAAGAAATATTTAATTTATTTTTAACATAAAATGTTTGAATATAAGAACTTCAAAAGAAATGACCTTTTATCGCTTTCCTTGCATCCCCATCTTAAGTGGAAATATTGAATTAATTCAGAATTTCTTCGTTACCTATCTCTTTTATACGATGTTACATTTTATTTTTCTTGGTCCTTCAGTTACGTGATCATTCTTCCTTCCAATTTCATTATAAACTAACTATAGTTCACCTTATTGATAATTGTTTTTATATCTTGACTAAATTTATTGATTTAGATTAAGATTTTCATTAACTTACTCTTCAAATATATATATACAATTGAACAACTAATAAATACCTACATGTGTGAATATGATGAAATAATAAACCTACCTTGTGGTTCTGCATGAAGAGATGGGTGTATAACAACTTGTTGAATATCAACAGGTAAATATATATCCTGTGAGCTTTCTCCATCAATGAATAAAACTACCTGAATGAGGGAGTCAATAAAACTGCACCAATTGTTCCTCCACTTGATTGTACTAATGCAGCCTGTACAAGTAATAAAAACAATTATTTAAATACAATTTTACTTCAAATTGTAGCATGTTGCTAATAAGGATATACCCCTTTAGTTGTTTCAAAACTAACTTTAATATATTCTTTAATTTCAATTCACTATGACAATATAAACAACATAACTTTGCAAATAATACATTTTCGAAAATAGATTACATAGTGTGATATAAAGATATAAAGATTTTATAAAGATATCCTCTTCTCCAATTTTTTTCACTATTCAAAATATACCTTATAAAAGTAACCTAAATCATTAGGTAAAATAATTATGATAATCCTTCTAGTATCTAATATGAAATCTTGTTTGCGTGTTTGTACTAGATCAATCCCAAAACCCTGTCTGTACCGCTTGTGCTGAAATTTGACATGGATATAGCTTGTACTTCCATTTAATTAATAGGCTATAGGTTTCCTATTAAGGCACAATCAAATTTATGTTTTTTAAATACCATGTTTTAAACTGCGGGATCAATAATATTCTTCAATTCGTTTATTTCCGTCTTATTTAATCACAAAATCAACTCCAAATACAAAAAGTAATTACATAATACATTTCAATTTTAAATACAAAGAAAAACTATATTATCTGTTGGTTATTATGTATTACCATTAGTAAACAAATTGTGTTGCTTTAATAATTAAAACGTACACATAGGTAATGTTCAACGTCATTATTTGATATGATCTTACATTCACCTAGATAAATATTCAGACTAATATAATATGTATTCTTACATTGAAAGACAGCTTAAACATCAGCATAAACAAGGAATTATCCAAAAAATGTTATGTACATTTGTGTGATAGCAATGTAACTTCAAGACTAAGAAACTTTGAGGGATGCCTGAAAATGTGCGGTTCTGGAGTAATATTTAATACTTTATCTATATTGATATCCAAGCGCCTTGGGCCACTTAGCTGACAGTGCGGGCTACTTCAAAATATTTCGGTCTCACAGTAGAAAACATGTGAAATAAAGTGTTTATTAATTATATATATTTTAGTGAGCCAGACATATATATTCTAACAGTTGACCACTACTTCAGTTAATACAAAAACTAAGAAAAAAATATCTACCTAGCGTAGATGTACGTGCCTGAAGGGAATATTGGTGTGTGCATCTCGGATTTATTGTCCATAACATTATATGCTGAGTTCTATGCCCTAAATCACACGATGAGATATGTGGATATCTCCACAACCAGAAAACATAGAAAGGGAATAGGGGCCTATGCACTTTTATAAGCCGTACACCAAATACTGCCAGAATACTGCCATGGGGGGTTTCCAAAACAAACAAAATAGTGAGGTAAAACATGAAATATGCCTCCGTTCTTAAAGACATCTAAAGGCTGTGCTTCCCTTCAAGGCTATTTTATTTTAATACTACAGCCTATTAATGTTGATCAATTCTGGACTTATAGGACTCTGTTTTAGTGAACATCCAGCAACAATTAACCTAGCTACTTTGTTCCAATCAACATACATTTAATTAAATATATTAAAAATTATTTTATTATGAACCATTAACATTGGTTTTAGTGAACCTGAATAATTAAGTGCCAAAGGCAAAATGTCATTTTAATGTTGTAGATCTTTGAAAACAGAATTTTATTAGCGTTTAAACTTAAGACTTGAAGAAACTGTTTCTATACCAGAGTTCTTATTTTGGTAGCACATAAAGCAATTTAAAGTTATGAAATGGGAAATGGACGAAAGGCTGAGTGCAGTTAACCATTGTACCCCACCCTACGAGTTTAAGGTTCATACCAAGAAACACCAGACTGACCACTTTTCTGTAGGGCTTACCTTTTTCTGAAAAGGCACGGAGAAATGCAGCAATGGCCACTATTTACAAATTCTTCCAACATGCTAGCTCAGCTGCTGGACATGTGACTTTCAATAAAGAGGATGAAATATGACCGGAGGAACTGCTATAATTTGTCAATGACATTTATTTTGAAATTAAAAATCCTATCAACGTGGTCTATGAAGTTTAATTGTTGGTTTTTAGCACAGAGTCCTGCTACCTGTTAGGGCTAATGTTTATGTACTAATTAGTATAATGTATTATGAATGAGGAAGGTTGTATGAAGCTGAGGTGTACGTGGAGGGAGAGTAAAAACCATTGAATAAAAACCACCCTCAGTACACCCAAATGGGATTCAAACCCTGAGCTCCCCTTCAATAGTAGTCCAATCTATTGCGAGAGTGACGCCTTAGACCATTCGGTCACTGAAGTCGGAACGACTATGAAGTTATAAAGGATTTAATATCACCAGAGGAAGCCACCCACAGTGAACGGTGAATGGTGGCTCCAGTATGGAACTGAGAGAATAAAGATGACTAAGAAGAGAGTCAAGAAAGCGTTCCGACAGTGAAAGAGGTGTTGGAGAATTTTGAGACAGTTCTAAGGTTTACTGAATGAATGTATAGTACATCGTGAAATCGAGTGTGGAAAAAACACAAACTTTTGAAGAGGATACATGTAAAATATTAATCAAATTGGTATACAGCAAGCAACAGCACATAACCGACTATTTTAATGATAATTAATAGATTTCAATCACATGTATTCTGTGATATTTTGTTTTGTTTGTACCTACCCCTCTCACTTAAGATTTAGGAGAGTCCCATTTCGGTTTTAGTAAACTTCAAGCATTTTAACTAAATATCTATGTCCATATTGTTTCACTATAAGTGAAGTTGACTTTATATTGAGATCCTTACGCCCTCAGCCATGTGATGTCCAGTGTGTGCGATTACAAACCCAAGAAAAATAGAAAGGAGCTCATTTCCAGGTAGACTTAGTAAAACCCCAAGGTGTTCACATTTGGCATAGTATTAGAATCAAATATGTCAAGCATATTGGTCAGACCACGTGACTACTGGGGAGTGCAACTTTAAACTCAATTAAACAAGAAAATTTAAACTTTAAATAATAATTCAGGGAATATTTTTGTGTGTGCACCATACACTATTTTTCTTACATCCACAGTGGACCTGACACACTAGACATTGTGACTATACCCCAACTACGGTAGGAGTGTAGGTAATTGTTAGGTAGGGAAAGCTACCAGATTTACTCTCATGTATCCATTCACCAAACAATATGACCTACAAGGCCATATGTTGATATTTGTTTTCACTTTTAGTATTACAAAATTTCACAACAAACAACTAGCTTTTGTTTAACATCTTCTGCTGTCAGCTACCACCACTCCTATGGAGAATGGACTCTACCTATTCGGGTAAATAAAGAACCAAGAAACATAATAAGTGGAAACTTGGTATTAACCCAAGTTCTTTAGGAAACCTTAGTTTTTGTTACTTCCCATATTGTGAGCCTGAAGTATTAAACTGCGTGATTGCTGGTGCAGAAAATGCAAAATGAAGGACCATTAAAATATTGAACTTTATTATTTAAGGAAACTAGCGGATGTGCACCTAAGTCTATTTTTACTTTTAACCTACTTCCTTCATGTCAATTAAATGTTGTAATCTCTTTGTTTGTTTGTTTGTTTGTTGCTCCATCCAGCTCAAACCCTAGCGTTTGTACTATTGAAATTTTGCTTTGATATAACTTGGATGTCCGATTACCATAAAGGCTAATTATAAATTACTCCTGCCATTTTGTTTCAAAATAGCAGCTTAAAACACTACTTTTTGGAATTTTTTTCAGCCTATGCTTATTTTATTTTCATTGGATCAACTTTTAATGGTCCCTAGATATAATTATATTAAAGATATTGAAAAAATTGTGACTTTAAAACACTAAATTTTAGCCTGTCCAGAGTTTATAACTATGAAGCAATGTGTAGCCTGATATTGGAGATGAATTATAAATTATCATATAAATAATATAGGATATATAGTTGTTTGTTTGTATGTATGTAGGCGCTTTAACTTCAAAACCAAGCTAACTAGAAAGCTTAAATCATACTAATGTGTATGAAATATTGCCTGTTATTGCTCAATCACGCCCAAACCACTATATACTTTTAAGAGACTGGAAAATTAAAAATTGCCGTGAATGTAGTAGGATTATTTCAAATAGGCCTACCAAACTAAATCTCAAATATTTGACACTTTATTAAAGTGTAGGTTGGTAAAGTTGGGGATTTCTACATTTCCAAAGTGTAAATTAAAAAAACTACTCACTTTGGTATAAGATTTAATTTTTTTCAGGCAGGTGTAGGGGCCACCCCAAAAAGTTTGCCTGTTTGTCATGTCATGCCTGGCATAAGCATTTTTTATCTACTGCATGCAGAAGTATGAAATTTTGAAAAATACTAGCTCCTGTGCATGAATATGTGCGCCTCTAAGCCATCATTTTAAAATTTGGATTATATATTTTAGTTAATTGTATTCGTATAACTAAAAACTTTTTTCGCCTGGCAACGTGGGGTAATTCATCTAATTTGTTATAAATTAATAGTTGTAAAGGGTAGTATTAATCAATATTAAGTTTAATTAGAAAATTCATATTTTTAGTATGTGTAAATTATTATAATTAACATTCATATAAGTAATATTGAATTAAGATTTTATTTTCTATTTATGATTTTTGTAACTGTATTTATTTATGACAAACACTTACCCTGATCTCCAAATTTAGCATTCAATATTCCTCTAAAATGATCTTGATACTGATATCCTCTATTCTCCAGCTCATTATACACTTCATTTGATGTCAGGTCATAAGAATTCTCATAAAAGACAGGAACAGTTTTATTAAATTCTGTCTTTGTATTCTCAGATAACAAAATTCTTCCATTTAGCACTAAACTGATTCCATCAAGCACTATTTCAAAATTTCCACTGGCTTTTTGAACGAAAATACAAAAATGGAGTGCACCTTAAAAATAAAATTTAACACAATTGTTAATATAATGAAGGAGTAATTAGTACCTTTGTAAAATTACATCATAATAAACATAGTAATAATAAATACATATATATTATTATTGTTATTAATGATATGCCAACATCGATTCACCAAATTCTCAATATAAATCGTGAGTCTAGGAAGTTAGCCTAAAAGAAATTCACTTTCGTATATTTGCCAAGAATATATAATACTAATATTTCCCTGTTTAGATAAAATGGAAGTATCAGAATAAGTTTAAACAAAACCTTTCAGTAAAAAGTTTCTTAACCATTGTTTAAAATATGTATGAGATACATATATACATAATTAAACTATGATAAGATGAAAACTATTTACTCACACAATAAAAATATATTTAAATAATAAATTATGTTTGACCCATGTTCTTGCATCATTTCACTATAATTAAGGTCAATGATTCTATTGTCAACATTGATCGTGTAGCAAGAGTTCCAATTAATTATCTTAATTCTTTCAACTTAATAGTAATTGATAAAATTATAGCTTTGTTATATTTATATTCACGTCTCCTTATTTGATATTATCCTTAGTCTTCTATGACGAAATGTTTTAGTGTTATATGGTTATATATAGATGTTACACCATCTTCAGGATCTATTTATGATAAAGATGATTTATTTTAAATAATATTATCAGAAAATTTGTGAAATGTTGATGTATTATATGTGAGAAACAAAAATCAGCATCATAATTGATTACTTAGCAGCAAGAAAAGTGAAATAATAAAAATATGATAAAAATGTTAGAATTATGTGATAATATATATAAATACTATAGTATACACTTCTTTCACGAGTAATAATTCCCAAAATAATATGTCAATCCACAATCTCTTATTAAATAAGTAGATCGCGCCCACGTTTGTTTATTATTAAGATGATAAAATAACCTTATTTTAATTTTTTAAATCTGATTCATATGGTCCAAATTGTTATGTTATTGGACTGCTCCGATTTTTAATTTTTTAAATCTGATTCATATGGTCCAAATTGTTATGTTATTGGACTGCTCAGATCTTTAAAAGAAATATATATATATATATATATATATATATATAGTGCCTATATTATACAATTGGCCGGGGCCCCCTCTAACTTTGAGCGTCCACAAATTTTATTGTTTAGATTGTTGGATTCAAATTGTTTATAGCATTTTATTCAACATGTCTTAAGTAATGGTTTATTAATGAATTATATATAATTATATATATGTATATATATATATTTTTTTTTTAAAGATCTGAGCAGTCCAATAACATAACAATTTGGACCATATGAATCAGATTTTAAAAAATTAAAATAAGGTTATTTTATCTTTTTTTTCTGCACATTACCATACTATTAGAAAATACTTGGTTGTGTACTAAGTGTACCAATAGCAGCAATGTAAAGTGTGAACTGTGTTCTTCTTTTCATTGTAAAAGGCATATTGTGTTTGTCCCTTTTATATGTTTCTATCTACCTTTCCTGTGCCTTCTTCCAAATATAATGCAATTGCTTCATTCATAAAGCGAGAAGAGGTTCTCCTTATAGAGATATGGTTGTGTACTTAGTAATTTTTTAAATTAATTTCCCACTAATATTGGTATCTTTATCATGTATGACTTTATAGACTTTATAATAAAAATTAATGTTATATTTTCTAAATGCAATTCAATCAGAATAGCATCATTGCATCAAATTTAAGTTCTAACAATAGATTAGAGTAAAATTTACGATTAATTCAAATCCTAAATATATTTCAAAGCTTTGTTCTAATCAACCTCCTATTATATTTATGTTTTCGACACCAGGTAGACCTTAATAAACAGATACAATCAATTTAAAAGCATGTAAAATTATTCAAGCCTTAGTGGTTTAGTCATAAAAAAAACCCACAGTGTATACTTTTAAGATATTTTCAGCACTTTTGATGAATAAAAAATACCTCAGATTTCATTTTTAAATATGTGGTGGTTCTATTTATAGCTTTTCTCTTATTAAAAGATATACACATATATTATACACTTTGAGTTGATGCTTTAAGCGTTGGTAGTTGTAGATACTTGAGATATTAAAAATAAAGTTATTGATACTTATTAAAAGTTTCATCTTTGTTTTACTATTATATTCTCAATTTAATAAATCAAATAATAAGTATCAAGGAAGTAAGACATATCGAATGGGTTATTGGATAAGAAAATATTTATGTAACACTAAGAACTCAATATTATTTAATAATTTTCACAGTAGACTATGAAAGGAACATAAACCAAATAAATGGGTACATAAAATGAGGTAAGCATTCTTATTATTATGAAAAAGTTCAGGAATCCTAATTTTGTCTCCAAATAAAATTAAGACAAGACTTTGGTTGAAAAAATAAAAAAGTAATACATAAGTTGTTTGTATATTTAAATAAGTTCTTAAAACCCACTAGAAATTTTAAGGTCTCAAAAGACAAATTACGTTTGCAATGGCAGTTAGAATTATCATCATTGTACCTTGTAGTTTTGATAAAATAATATTTAGTACATGTCAGGTTTGTTATTAATAATATTAAAGCCAGGGACCTGAATATAACAAATGAGAAATAATAAAAAAATAGGTCACATGATATAATGTATTTCCCAGAATATTTTTTACTTATTTATTATAGGCTTTGTTTTACGACAGGTCCATTCCTATTGTTAGTGGACTTAAACTGCCAATGCATCCTGTCAACTGCCTCCTCCTTCAGCTCCCAGAATTCTCTTCTTTCCTTTGAGTCAGCAAATATTTCAATCCACCTTCTTCCTAAGATCTTCTTTCCCTCAACCTTTCCTTTGCTGACAAAGTGCAGAAGACAGTTTCTTCTTAGGATGTGCCCAATCTAGTTACTTTGTAAGGGAGAATCAGTCCAAAATGGTTCTCTTCTCACCCACTTTTCTTAGGACCTCTTCATATGTCACCCTGTTTGTCCCCCTGATCTTATCAAGTCTTCTCCAGCACCACATTTTAAAGCTTCCCAGTTATATATTTTCCATCTTCCTGGGAGTCCAAGTTTCTGCTCCATATGGTGCGATGCTTCAAACCTAGCATTTCATCAGTTTCTCCTTCAGTTCCAAACTCATCTTGCTGGTCAGCAGCAACATCTTCTAGTTGAAAGCTTCCTTAGCCATGGCAAACCTAGACCTAATTTCTTTAGTGCAGTAGACAACTTTGTCAGCAGACTTCTCAGGTATTTGAACTGCTCTATGTTTTCCATCTCCTGGTTTCCAATTTTGATTTACATAGACTCTTCATTTTTTGAAATCACCATAACTTTTGACTTCTCAATGTTGATCTCCATATCATGTAGTATGTACAATAATATTATAATGTAATTAAAGCTAAAAAAAACCTTACATGGAGTGAGCCAACAAGCAATACCATCCGAGCGGCTGCCGCCATTGGTGATGATAGTACCAACATTTCTGGATAGAGGGTATCATATCAGCACAACGAACCCTCTGGCCGTTAATCACAGTTTTCTAAACCAGAGCTGTTACTTGTTTTCTAAAGTAGCTCCTCATTTGTCCTCACGAGGCTGAGTTTGACGTCGTTCTATACCCACTGCTTCTCGGATAACTTTTGAAAGTGCCGGGGATCAAACCTCAGGACCTGATGCCTCTGGATCTGTATCCAGGAACTCTGGCCACTAGACCACACAAGCAGTCACCTAGTTATAAACTAAACTTTATCTAGTATTTTCTTATAAAATCGCTACCAGTTTACCATTAAAGTTCTTTTTCACTAAATGTTATAAATTACATAATATAAATTTCACTAGGCTAAGATTCGCACCTTGACCCTCTTGTTACAAATAATCCAGTACATATATTACATATTAACTTACTTAACGCTCTGTAATATTTTTAAAAGAAGTAAGCGAGTTGTTACCCCAACAATACTGACAATTTAATTTTGAGTTTTAGAGATGTTATCAATAAAACACTATAGTATACCATCGTTAAGCAAGCCTAGTTATTACTTGATTGACTGTTGAGAGTAATCGGCCTAGCCATGAACAATATTTTGGAAAGCATTTTTAATAATTAAACAATTTTGTTTTGTTATTAAATCTTCAAAAGTTTCGATATTTTGATTAAGGATTAAAATATTATTTCCCATGGAAAAAAACACACAATTTCAATGTACTATTACGGTAAAAATAAGAAACAATATTTTTAAAATAAGACTATAAAACCTGAATAATTAATTAATGTAATATTATTATAAATAGGATAATATTGTAAAGAAATAACAAAAAGTGGGCTGACTTTGTGAGTAGTAGTAGGCTTAGGTCTTGGATGTGGTGATTCAGTTGGTTGGCGGTTCAGATAATCGGGGGTTAGGATAGTGTGCGTCTTACTGTAATACTAATATATGCATGATGTCTACTCAACTTGGCCAATCAAATTCCTTACTCTTTCCCTAATTTCCCCTGAACATTACTTAAAATTCCCGACTCAAAAATATGTCATACCGTTCTATCCTCTGCCCCATCCCCTCCCCACCAAGGCTTTTATTAATCTTTTTTATGAATAATGATAAGTTTTAAAATTTATATAAAGTTTTTTTTTATTTGTATTACCATAGTCTACTAGGAATTAAAGAAATTATAAAATATATTACACAGTTCCAAATATAAAATTACAGTTTGAATCACATTGCAATTCACTGATTTATTGATTATTATATTTCATATTTTGAGTAAAATAACATTTTCCCGGATTTTTTTTGTAATTTACCAAATTCCCGACTTATTCCCGTTTTTTCCCAACCACTTCAAATTCCTGGCTAGTTCCAGTTTTCCCTGATTTTCTCGGATGGTAGACACCATGTATATATGATTAATTACTGCTCCTAAAGTAACCAATATTTTGAAATCTTAAAAACATGGGAATAGGCTACCTAATATTTATGGCTATAACAATATGATAAAATCTTACTTCTCTAATAAAATATATGACTTAACGTGCTTGAGCTAAACTTTAAATAAAAGCCTTATATCCACATGTTTTCCTGGAGTATAAATGATCATTGTTAATTTTTCAAATAATTTAGTAAAAAATATTCTATTTTAAGTTCTCGTTCACGTCGCAACAATCCATATAATATTTATTTTTCCTGCATTGCACATCAATTAAAACCTTCCATCCCTTTTATTTTCAATAATATTTTAAATAACTCTGTGTTTACCTTTCTCGGGAATTTCAAGATGCTGATGGACATGAAGATCTTGAAAAATTACAGACGTGTCAGTGAAATTCTTACGTAGCTTACTGCAAAAATACGTCCAGGTGATTTGCTATAAGCCAAAAGACATTTAAATTAAGTGTTAAGTTATGGATTTCATATAGTAAAAAAGTAATAGATCAATCAGAAAACTATTTAAAACAAATATTTATAGATAGATAGCAAAGTTTAAAATATTTATTATATTTTTATGGCTATTTCAACAGTTAATAATTAAGAAGGTCTTAAATTAATTTTATAGTGGCTTATACTCGAGGTATATTTTACGAATAGAGTACCTTTTAAAATTAGAGGAATAACTTCAATAATTTAATTCGGGAAATCCTATATATATATATATATACATACATGGTATAATATATGTATTGGTTCTCAATTTATCTCAACAGTCCAAAATGAGCCAAATAATTATAGGTGAATATAGGATCAATACGCCATGATGAATACCATTTAAAAATTATAGGCTGTAAAAATTGTTTTTGTAAAAATACAATTTTGTAGAAAAACTAAAGTTTCATAATAAAATAATCTTAAGGCCCTTGGCCCTGTTGAGTTAAAGCTTAAAACCTATTTTGTGGGATGGTGGGTGGGAGGGTGAAAGGCGTGGCTTCAAAACTTACCAAACTATCCTTTCACGCCAACAAGAACAGATGGATCACGGAAACCATATATGGCGCTAGCTACCGGAGAGGTCTTGCGGAAAAATCAAACGTTTGGAAATATCAGTTTTCTCGAGAACGAGTGAAATAATTATGTTAATATTTTCAACACCCCTCCTAAGATAATGTATCGATGTTTATTAATTGTTACATTTTCCTAATTTTTTGTTATGAAGCTGGTAGTGTTCTATTGAAAAATGTAAATTTTATAGATATTTGATCACTGTTAAAATTACAGAGGAAGTGTGTATATAAAAAGTATAACTTAATCAACATGTTTCTATTCTTGAACAAACCGTTTCCGAAAAGAAAATTGCAAAACAATAACAATTCTTGAAGATAATTGTTTGTTTCCACGGGTCTGAATTTCCAAGCCAAATGAAACGGGCCAATCGCCTTAAGGAAGAACTTGCTGTCTACTAAGCTTAGTAAAAACAATATAGCACATTCAATTTTATTTTATGCCACAAATAAGAATACTTTTATATTTATAAAAGATTTAAAGAATGAAATGAGTGTCTTTATGATTTAATTGAATAAATTCATTTTCGTTGATAAACTTTGATAATTTGATAATTAACAAATAACTATTGTATTATACAGCCCATACTTATACAGGATTGCCACTATTTTCTTATTAAAAAATTCCCTGATTTTTTTTTCAAGATTTCCAGAGGAAATTTTCATTTTTCCAGACACCTAATTGATATTATAAATATAATTATAGAGGCATTAAATTTTGTTTTAGAGAAAATTTTAGAAATGAAGAGTGTTAATTTGTGATTGGAGTCATGTTTTATTGTGCAAGGTAAACACATGTTTAAGAATTATTTGGAAAAAGGATGAGAAATGAATGACATACATTTTCTAGAAGGAAAAATTGGTTATATTTGCTGTAGGCCCTAAATGGAATGAAAGAAGAAAAAAAGTGGAAAGACCAAAAATACAGTTTTGAGTTTAAATGTGGTATCTATTTTATTTTAGAAGAATGTATTACTTGATTTAAAAAAATTTTAACCAATCTTGATTAATGTATATGTACTGTATAGACTAAGTAGCCCACACAAATCGTGAATAATAATTTATAATAATGAAATTAACATGTGATTTTCCTCACTCATTCAAGTGCATTTCCTCTCATAAACTGCCATCCTCATCCCTACTATATTGTAATAAATATAAAAAAACAAAATAGTCAACTCTCAATTTAGCGGGGTAATGGAGGGCTACTAAACCCCATTATATCAATTTCCACGGTAAATCTGCAAACCCATCGAAAACTACCAAATAGAGTAAGTACTTGATTAATAATCGATACAACACAATCATACATAAATTAATCATAATAACTATTATTAGAAAGCTCATTCATCAGTAAAATACCCTTAAATAACTTTTGACCACAAACACAATTATTAGGCTTAAGGCCCAAGATACCAATTACGAACAAAATCATTAAAGCTCGTTTTAAAATATTTCAAGTTTTTGAAAAAAAATCACTCATCAGTAAACTAGCCCTCAACATTATTTTACCGAAAAACCAGTATATAGTGTTATTTGGAAGGTTAATTAGTCCATATATATTTATTTTAATCAAAATCGTTTGAGCCATTTTTGAAAAATATGGAATTCAAAAAAATCCCTTTAATTTGAGGGTTAGGGTCAAAATAAAAAAAAAAGTCCTGAGGTATGGACATATTTAGATATAAAGTTTTGAGTTTGAAATGATTTTAATATCTTACACTTTTACGAGATGCTAAACTAGCACTAGGAATGATACGATTCCAGTATTAATACTTTTCTTTCGATACCAGCCTTTTGATATTTTAATATATCAGTACATACTTTTTACCCAATATCGAAAGATTTTAATTTACCTACTTTTCTCCTTTTACTTCCTTTATTTTTCTAATCATTTATTAAATTGATTCATTGTCTTTATTTTTCTATCGCTAAATAAAAGTATCAATATTGGGAGATAATGATATATTCTCGTTCATTTTTTTTCATATTCAAATATTGATATTTTACCAGTATCGCATATCCCTAACAGAAGAAAAAGAACCGTGACCAGAGTCTAAGATATACGGGTCTGGCTACTCTTTAGTTCCAGTTATCAAACATTGAAGCTAAATGGTGTTAGTGTCGTTTTGGAATAGCGCAGGCACAATTTAAATTTTGAAGAGAAGTTTTAACCTACAAGTTTACATTTTACTGTTAGACAGTAATTATTTTAGAATTAAATAGCCGAAGCTATTTATTAATGCTTTTTAGTGAGGAATTCTCCAACAAGATATATTCTGAAAATTGAAAGATGACACCTGGACACGGGAATCGAACCCGGGACCTCTGGTTTAGTACGCCATTGAGATATCCAGGAATCCAGGCCTTAAAATATGAGTGAGGAATGACCCTGGGTGTGGGACGATTCCTGGATAGCTCAGGAGTTAGAGCATTGGCGTACTAAGCCAGAGGTTCAGGGTTCGATTCCCATGTCCAGGTGTCATTTTTCAATTTTCAGAGTAATAATTATATCCCGAATGTGATAACTAGTGAATGAAAAGAATAGCTCCCAACCAATGATAGCATACAAATTACAATTAATCATTTGCTCATCGATTTAAGGTAATTTAAATTTGAAATACTGTATTATAAATCACATGGTAATTATTTGTTTGGTAAAATTTGATCATATAAACATGGCTATAAATTATTATTTAAAAAAGTGTTGATGTATGAAGGGACTAAAGCATCAATCAGTCTTACCATCTAGCTCATCGCATCTTAGGGGATTTTTGATTTAATCGTGATGAGTAGCATTTAGGATAATTTGTCTGAATACGAAAATTAGACTCTTTCCTCCAATAAGGCCAGAGTAATGACAGGAATAGTTCATCTAGCGAACGTAAGTATAACGTGACATATATGGCAGTATTGGGTCATTTGGTAAAGATGTTTCTAGTCCACGTCACCATTAGAATAAGCCAGGGTCCATTCAAATAGCTACAAACCCGCATGTACTGTGGCTAAACGGGGCAATATACTTACTGCTTGTCTGGTCAAAGCGTGAGCTGAGGAGTATTTATGTTTCTTACATTATATATTTAATTTATATTGTAACTTTACCATCAATATCCCAGGGTTGGTCTTATCTTCTATAAAATTGTTTTATTGAAGCTTTAAGAATATCAATAGTATGTATATACGTGGCAAAACTTAGCATCTTTACTTACCAGCAGATAAGAAAGTGGCAGAATAACTTTTCCTGCCAATTTGTGTCCTTCCAGCATTCTTTCTCTCTCTTGGTTTAAAGAGATTGTAAAATGGTGATCCACTGATGCATCAAAGCCTTCCTGTAAATAAGACTATATTTTATTAAGAGGATGGAAACTGATATTTTAGTGTATGTTTGTAACTTTAAGAGATGGGAATGACTATATAATCTTAGAGATAGGTAAGGTTGATGTTTTTTTGGAATTGTTTTATTCTTTTGTACATTAATCAAACTAAATGAACCTAAGCCATCACAAGAGCTTGACTTTCTTTCATTGTGATGAGTATTTAAATAAATATTAATACCAACATTTTTGCTTCAAACGATAATAATATAATACAGTGAGTCTGGGCTATATAATATGTAGCCCAGTTTGTGGAAAGATTCACCAGTATTAATTTAACGTTGCCCAGAGGGCGCCCGAATGTACTACTCATACATCCTTTCTTTAGAGGCTCATTCCATGTCCTGATGAGATGAGGTGATGGTGAGAGTGAGTATGAGGGTGATAGTGAGAGTGAGTATGAGGTGATGGTGAGAGTGAGTATGAGGTGATGGTGAGAGTGAGTATGAGGTGATGGTGAGAGTGAGTATGAGGGTGATAGTGAGAGTGAGTATGAGTATGAGGTGATGGTGAGAGTGAGTATGAGGGGGTGGAACAAGTGGAAACCCTTGAACCTAACTTAAGCCTAACTAACAAAACCCTGTTGACCGTTGGTATGATTCCCTTCTTGGGAGAAATACCCAAGGTACCAGCTGGGACTCCAACCCGGGACCCCTAGGCTCATAGCGAGGTACACTAAGCACTACATCACGGTGCCAGTTACTTCTAACGATGATTACACTAGACTTACTTGTTATTCGACCATCTTAATATAAATTCAAAATAAAAATAAATAATAAATTTTTAGTAATGTGTTTCAAAGAGTTGTCATTGCAAAAGATAGACTAATGAAGGACAAATATAGTAGACAGTCACAATTAGTTTTAATGGAGTGTTTGGGACCTCACCCTCAGACGTTAGAAATAATGTCTCATATTGAGTTCTCACCTACTAAACTGATTAGGATTACTATATTCTTATTCTCTATTGAAGTAGACAAGAGTATATAATCATTAAATACCAAATGGACACTTTATTTTCTCTTGTAGTTCTATACTTCAGCCCGTCATGAGTTTTTTGAGGCACTAAGACACCAAAAAATCATAGAGTGACGGCGAAAAATAGAATTACTAGAAGTTAGTATTAATCACTGAAACAACACAATATGAGTGGATTGTGAAGTGATGAAGAATACTCTTGGATTACCACTTTCGTGGTTTTACATAACAGCTAGCAGAAGCTATCAGTAATGCCAACATTGTCTGAAACTAACTTTTGTCAACATATTTGTAAATAATAATTATTTGCTAAGTGTTACTATTATTATCACTAAAAATATTATCAATCACGTTTAACAATATTTCCCCAAGGATAAAAGTATAATTTTCTTTTACATAATCAAATTTAAGAAAAAAAAGCTAGTAAATTCATTCTAGTTTTTCTTTTAAATCTTGTGGCAATTACAGGTTAAATAGAGCGTGAAATTTTACAATAATGGTATTATATTCCGTTATTAATATTTTTATAACTGGCCTCGCATATCTTTAACATAAATAAATGGTTTGTGAAAATATAGAGGTAAAAAGTAAAGAGGTAAAAAGATACAAAATGTTTGTGAAATAATATAAAGTTTAAATTTTGAAAACACCGTGCATAAATACAATTCACCATTCACCGTTCAATCTGCAACAAGTTCCTTTACGTCATCAGCCGGCAGCACAGCTTCTATCCAGTGGCCATATTTGTTTTCAGCATATAAGGCCAATTTTAACGTTCTCTTGCTTTTAATAATTAATTTGAATTAAACAGCAAAAGAAAACTTCAAAACTAAACAACCAACCAAACGGTTATTTTCATAACCAAAATCTAACAATTTTAAATATACATTATAACAGTGAATTAGCATATAAAATACAGTTAATAAACCACGTGCGTGAGTCAAAAATTTGAAGCGAACAAAATATTTAATACTTGTAATAATTTGTAGTTAAATATTTACAGGCGTGTCTATGCTACCGTTAATAATTGTATTACAACTTTGAATAATACAGTGTCTTTTTTTAATATTAATTCGGCTACTTAGTAATCTGTGTGTTCTTTTGTGAATATTATTTTGGTGTGTGAGCATGTTATCCTTGGAAAATTAGCTTTTTTTGGTGATTTTAGAATAATTATTTATCTAATATTAAAGCGTGTGATAAAAAAAAAAGAGTTTTCTGAGTGATCGATATACATTATTCGAAAATTTAAGTGTATCAAGACTATTAAATAAATATTTTAATCCCAAGATTGTGTTGTGTTGCCCTCTAGACTAAACCTCAAGTTTTAGGATTTTTATAGTAATCCAAATAAATCTGTGAAGTGTAATAAAAATACTTGCAAATCTTTCTCCAGTGTTGATAAATAAAATACCAGGCTAAGATTTAAAGTGATAAGTTATTGTAGTTTTATTAGAGACTTTGTTATAACTGTAAGAGTAGTGAATTTAAAATAGATTTTTGTTAATTAGGATAGCTTTTGATTTGTCATTGTAATTTATTTTACATGCCTAAACATATTTTTTAGGATATTGATTTTTGTTTGTTAAATTATTTAAAGTTATCATAAATAGACCTACATATTTAAACAAAATAATATAACAGATTGTAAAGGCGATTCAATATATGTGGATTTTGTTTACCTTGATGAAACCCGGATTCTTTCTAAAGGTAAGAATTTTTTATCATTTTATAAACAAAAGTTTGAATTGTTATATAGTACTTATACAATAGTACAAAATGTTTAATTTTTAATTGCTTTTTCCAGTTCATAACCTCAAATTGAAGCTGTAAAACATAAAACATACAGTCTTTTGCATGTTTCAGACACATTTTACTAATATATTATATAGTAATATTCCCTCCAAAAACTATTTCATTCTTTTTAAAGCTAGTTAAAAGATTTAATGATTTATTTTATCCTGATTAAGAATAGACTAGAGTGTTTAAAAAAAGGGTGGGGAGGGTATGCAAAAAACAGTAGATATAAGAAACTTTTTTATACAAGCTAGTAAATAAATTATAATCTATCATCATCCTTCTACTCATAAGGATAGTGATAATCGATTTGAGCTAAAACCAAAATTAATAAAAATATTTGATATGATAAACAAATCAAAACTCACCTAAATCACGGGTTATTGCCATATCGCTTAGCGAGATCCTAATAATTCAAGAAAAAGTGTTAATAATGCTTGAAATATTAGGTTTTGACAGTTTGGAATAGTTTATAATAATAAAAAGGATTACTAATTGCATATTATAGTACTTTAATAACCCGGTAACCCAATAACTTAAACCTAGATAACTTAAACTAAAATTTCGAACAAAAGTTTAATATTTATGTTTATCTGTGATTTTGGTGAGTTGTTTAAAGTTGTAGATATAGGTATAAAAAGGTTTTCAAATAATTATTATATGAGTAAGGTATAATCGGATTCTCCGTATTCTTGTGAGGGAAATGATTGTATACAATAATTTATTACTTGCTATTTTGTGTAAATAAAAGTGTCTTATATATACAGGATTTTGTGCACCATCACCTTACAGGTTACCAGCTCTTTGTGATTTTTATTTTTTCAACGATTGAACCCAGGTTTTAAGTGAAACTTTGAACTATTGTAGGCTAAATATAACTGGACCTTGGCCATTATGAAGTGTTAAAAAAAAGGAATAAAAAATTCAAGTACAATTTGTTTTTCTACTCAATCATTATTATATTCGTTATTGTTGATTTGTTCAAGCATTAGGCCTACTTTATTTATTTTTAAATAAGCACCAGACTACCATAGCTGGGTGTGAAAAATTTTTCCTCAATAGCTGGGTTCAGGTATCAAGTAAAATTTTAATTATGATATCACAGTATACCTATTTAATACAAATAGGCCTAGGCCTTTATGAAAAACATTGTCACTCTCGAAAAACTATTACACTAATCATAGGTGTTGACATTTAGTTGCAAGAAGGTCCTACATAGCCACATATGTTTTAGTTTTTAAACACTAGGCTACCACAGCTGTGTGTGAATAATTTTGTCTCAGCGAATAGGTTCATGTTTCAAGCGCAACTTTAATAAATGTAGTGTAGGGGACTTAATACAAATATACCTAGACCTTTAAGAAGTGCTCGTAAAAGGAATTAAATCTGCTAGTAAAAGTTGTTTTTCCACATAAATATGCAATATTTAAATAATTAAAGTATTGTAAAGGCCCACTTTTCAATTGATATGACTGGCTGCCAAAATATAGGTTAGGCCTACTTATAATCCTTCAGCCAAACTATTCAATCATCAAAGAATCTTGCATTAATATTTGGTTTAGTACTAACGATCACCACAAGTCTATATTTTTCTAGAGGCCTACTAGTCATTCAAATTTTTCACATTTATAATGTTATTAATAATACTATTGACAAATAATTATTTGTAAAATAAAAAAATATTAAAAATTATTTATTTATAATAATAACTAATATGGGACTAAATGCAAAAATAAAAATAATACTATTATAACATTAATATTATAAAATTTAATATTATAACATTTTAAAATTATAATATCTTACCACGTTTATAATGTTATTAATAATACTATTAACATATAATTATTTGCAAAACAACAACAAAAATTTACTAAAAATTATTTATTTATAATAATAAAAAAAAACTAAAATGGTATTAAGTGCAAAATTTAAAAAAAGTTAAGATTGTGGAAAAAATTAATAATTAATACTAGCCCTAACATCAACATATCAAGGTAAAAAAATATATAAATAAGTATATGTAGATAAAAAATAAATAAAATAGTCATATATGTTTCTTGTATAGACCTCAATTATGGCTGTCAGAAGTGACAGCTGATATACACATGTTTTTGCAGATCACATGTTTCGGCGGAGGGCTACATAATTTGGTCTGGTAACTTTTCAAAGCTGTCACTTGTCATTCAGTACCACAGAAGCTATGTGGGACCTATAGAATTGCTATAAGCTAGTATGACTCACTGAAACAATAACACAATATGAGTGGATTGTGAAGTGGTGAAGAATAGAATTGGTTGGACACTATTATGAGCATTTCAATGGACCATAATCACTGTACATAGGTCTACAGAGATGGAAAACTAACGAAATAATTAATATATTGATTTTAAAATATGTTACTTAAAATTATTAATAATAGGATTTTTTTTTTCGCTTTAGATGAAATGTAATATAACCGATAGTTCCAAAAATCCTAAAGGCTTCATATTTTTTTAAGAGTAAATATACGGTAATTTTAGAAATGTTCACGTGAAATGAGTAGCATGAAACAAAAATTTGTGAAGGTTTACATAGTTGAGTTAAACTGTTAATTAATGTCACACAAGTTAAAGATTAAAAATCTTAAATTATTTTCTAAATAACTTTGAAATAGTCTTTATATTTATAAAATATAAACGGAACAACTTTTTAAGTAAAATTTCCAATAGGCCTATATAATTATTTTTTTCGGACAAAATAACTCAATAAAAATATAGATTTATTCTTGTTGTGTATTTTTCCTTAATGTTAAAATAAAGTGCTAATTTTAGGCCTGTTTTTAATAAGGTATTGTTGTCTAATGTTATCTACGAATCTATATGTTTAGAATGTGTTTTTTGATATGGTAGGTAGTGTGAGTTTAAAACGAACCAGTCGGCTAGTGTCCATGTCTAGTGGACTTTCCAAATGGTCCCCATGGTCCCATGTGACGAGAGATGAGAGTGAGCTGTACCTCTAGATACTGGATACTGAACTGGAGGGTACAGGTTCGAAACTTTAGGCAACAAACCGGTCATATACAACCTAAAATTAACCATAACAAACTATTAGAATAATATTTAGTTTATTAGTTTTATAGACCCTTATCAAATTAAGGTTACCAGACTTGAAACAAGTTCATATATATACAATTATTTAATACGAGTTAATTATTTATACTATTTTTGATATATTTATATTATTTATCTAATACAAATATTTATAAAAGCGCATTTGAATAATTGTATTACAATAGGCTAATATAAAAATTCTTCGAAATCATAATCCACATTTAATCTCTGTTTTGAAATTAAAACCATATTTTACTAAACATATTTACTCACTTTCCAACAGCGACCAGTAGGAACTCTGCACTATTTGGATGTCCTCGTAGTGTCAGAGGAATGTGGATGCATTCTGAACCAAATGATCTTCTCATAATGGCTTGAAGCAGCCCATGAGGGGCTATTTCAATAACAATAGCATTATTTGGAATACATTTGGTTGATTCTTCAAATAACACTGGACTAAGTAGATTGTTTGTGTGGTACTCGGCTGAAGAATATTTAGCTAATGGAGTTTCCCAATTACTCTCTGGTACAGACGAGCTGATCCATTTGGAGGATCGTAGCTTTGGTTCTGTAACTAACTGATACATAAATATTTAATTAAGAGAGATTACACCTAATATCAAATTAAAATAGTAATTGTTGTAATAATAATCATCATTTTGTTTATAAATATATTTGATTTAAGCGTACGGTAATTCTGAGATGAGATGGTACATATGCGACCAAACTTTCTACTCAATATACACATCACTGGTTTGGTAAACAAAATAGTTTACTAAGATTTTTAATAAAATATTTAGTAAACAGGTGTGAAATAGAATAGTATTTCATTCATCAACTTTTTTGCACATTATTATTTTACACATTAAGGTTTAGTAATATTTAGATTAAAATATTTAGTACCTAGTAGGTATAGGAAATAATTTGCCAACTTTTTTTGCACACTATTCATGACATTGCAATTTGGGTTTACATAATATTTCAAACACTAGATGGTATACAAAATATTTAACATTAGATCTGCATAAAGTTCTCAAGATTATAGTGTTTATTTAAAATAAATGGCAAGTATTGCATATTTTGTGTCTTTGCATTTGTTATGTGCACTTGTATTACTGTTGTCGCTTTCTGTTTGCACGGGCCAGTAGTCTTTTGTTTTGTTCATTCAAAATGAAGCGACCGAACAAGGTTTTTTTTTTGTTCCTGTGATATAATAAATAACAATTAGGTCTGAGTTATTTAATTCAGTGGTCCTCCCGGTTGTTATAAATAGGAATTCCCCAGCTGTCAATCCCGAACAACGTTAGAGAGTTTTTCTTGAAATCACATACTTTTTGTTCATTCAATATTCACAAGACAATGAGTCTTTTTCTCTCAAATTTTTAATAGTATATTTTTGTTCTTGAAGGTCACAAATTGTTTCTATAATCGGTTGAGGAGTGTTGATAATTAAAGATTAGTAGGCGATTTTGCCTTCTCCTCAATCGGATCGCACGTGTATCATTTACCCTCTGAAGGTCTAGAAATCACTGTGCTAGTGATGAATAAGTAAAGACCTCTATTACTCTCCCTTGTCCCATCCATATTGTGTGAGGGTGACGTTAGTATTAGTATTTACCTAAAATCTCTAGCTATCGTTTTGTTAGTTACACATTTCATGAGGCCTTTCACTATAAAATTTAATGCTATATAGGCCTACTGGATTTTAATTTTAAACATAGTGTTCTTTTTAAATTTGGTAAAATAAACACATTGATGGAATTATTAATGTTCAGGTTTGATAATTTTTCGTGTTTGTTATTACTGATGGGTGGACTTGAACATAGAGTTAAACCCTTCAAATTGTAATATGACTGCCCATAGTAAGGTAAAACCCATTATAATTATGAGATACCGTGTCAATTAAGTCGGCCTTGTGACGGCTGGTCAAAACTGAATAAAGAATGGACCTGCTGTAGAGGCATTTTTCTTACTTTTATTCAGTTGGAAGATTTAGCCATCAATAAGTAGATATTTATAATTTTTCTAGACTATTTATATTGGTATTTTTACTAAGTTTACTTTTTAAGCATATTTAGCTCTTTATCCAATGGCTACATAATTTGCTGCAATGACATAGTAGATTTATTTGACCTGTAGATTATACTCCACGGTTTAGTCTCCAACTTTCCAATTTTGATAGTATCAAATCTTTTCAAACGATTGTATTGAAAAGGTGTCTTCTTCAAACTAGATTTTGCCTCTTTAATCTCTGTAAAACTGTGATTATGTGCATCTTTTAGCATTGCATTGTAAGGAATATATATATATATATTACTTTCCAAACTCTATGACGATTGATGATTTTTTCTCCCGTCATTCATGGAAAACGTTATGACAGAGAGAATGTACCCTCTTAATTATACACTATATTTACAATCAATTTTGAGTAATAAACACTATCTTATTTAAAATCTAGCAATTTATTTAAATTTGTTGGGAATATAAAAACAGCTACGTTTATATTGTTAATATCCACTTATACCAACACTGAATTTAATTATTTTCGCTTCCCAACTAAAATAACTTTTAACTTTCTTAAACATGGTATAATCATTGATCTATATAATATAACTGGATGGACATCTCTGGCTGAAATTTTCGAGCTGTCGTCTGCATACCATTGTGTAAGAGAGAAGGAAACTTTCGGGCATCTCTTTCTCTCTTACACACATAAAAGGCAATGTGGCAATTTTACATCGTTCATTAATTTGATTGAGTATATGAGATACATCAATGTGTGAATGGTTAAATTAAATAAATATGTTAGTTAAAGCTTTGAAGAGCATATAAAAGTTCAAAACTGGTTCATTTTTTCTTTAAATAAGTTGATGTAGCCTAATATATACGATGATTTTTGAAGGAAGCTCGCTTGTAAGGCTTTATCTCATACTAGAATCCTACCCTATAGTAGTATTTAGTTAGTATAAAAGACCTTCCAGAAGTAAATTTCTACTTCCGTTCTAAATTGCCGTTTATCCTACCAAAATATTATATATATGATAGTATTCTGGTACGAAATAAGGCCTTACAGATTGGGATTATTACTAAAATCAGGGTTTAGTAAATACTGTACTTCCTACAAGCCAATAACCTAAATGATCATTTGAACGCAAGACTTCTACACAAAGTGTGTCATTCAAACAAATGTAATCAAGTTTAAAGATACCTTATTCATTATATTTATCGAACTTTCAATATAATATGGTTTCATAATCCAATATACAAGCAAATAACCAACTTTAAATATAAGTGTAGTCTTGGCAGACTGTAAACAACATAGATGATAACTACATATTTAAATATATTAAAGATTTTATTCGTATTTGTACAGTATTACCTGTAAAACTGGATTGTATATCCTTTAATGTAAATGTTTCTTCAGTAAAGTGTGGTATAATACTTAATTATTTTCAAACAATAACACTTTTATTCATCAGAGACATGTTTTCGCATAAGAACATTGAAAGAAACCGTTAAATCTGTCCCCCCCCTTTTACCCTCAGTGTAGCAGATGATACACTTGAGCGTCACGCCTTTGTCCTTGGAATGTGCATGTGTATGTCCATCCAGTTATATTATAGAGATCAATGGGTATAACTCAAGAAGATGTAAAGAATTTAAAATATATCTAGATTTTTGGCCTTACCTGTGTTTAAGACAATAATATCCATTTTACCAAATATCAATATGAAAACATTTTATTATTTATCAATCAATACAAACTCGAGTTATATCACAGATTTTAGTGGTTACAATTAGAACTAATTGTCAGCTAAGTTCCAAGCTACGCTACCAGAATTAGCCTCTAGCACGTGTTTATATAAATGTTTCCTTCTTTTATTTAATTTCTTAACCGCATGATTCAAACATTGTTATCCATCTGTCAAAAAACAGCTGATTTTGTGACCTTTTTAAATGTACTATATTTTACTACTTGCTACCTGGACATTTTATTTGAATTTAACTCAGTAATATTTTTTTTGACAAAGATTTCTTTAAAGTGGACTCTTCTTTGAAGTTGAAGATTTATTCTTGGAACTTGAACGTTTTTTTAAACACCGGGATACAGAAGTTACCCAGACAATTTAAACAAGGATTCGAGGCTTCCAAATCAATCATCTTGAGTGATTCTGTTGTAATTCTCGTCTACTGAGCTATAAATTCAAAATATTAAAAGTGAGGATTGTGCTTCATATCGGGAAATGGCGTGAAATAATAGCCTGATGTGTGAGAAAATTGCAGTAACGAGGGTGAGAGTTGACCAATATTACTTCATTTAAATTACTCCAATCAAATTGAACCCTAATTTTTCCATGTATTTCTCATGAAGTCAATTTTTTAAATTTTTTTGAGTAACGTCATATTGAATCCAAATTACATCTACAAGAATCTATAAACATCGGTGAGCAACATACATTTAATGCCAGCCACAAAAATAAATTTAGCTCAATCAATTCATCAATTAAGGAAATTCTGCTTCATAATAATTAATCATAATACAGTCAAGTCTGGTTATAATGAAGTTGTACAGACTCATATATTTTGTTCATTATGTCCAAAGTTTACTAAAACCTTCATTTTTTTTTTAATCTGAAAGTAGTGGGTAAGTGACAAACAAAATAAGAGTTCAAATACAATCACACGCTGAAATATATTAATTAATATTTTAAAAATCTGTTATTTGCTGTTGTTTATTGTATACGGTTTTAGTAATTTTTTTTCCCCAGATCCTTCTCTATATTATGTGCTTTTCTACATTTGATTCCACACTATCCATGAATTCAAAAAACTAAATTAAGTAGAAAAGTCTAGATTTTTTGAGTTTCATATACCCTCTCGAAGAAAGTGATTAGTGAGAACAATTATTACTAAATGGCCCCAGACTTGCCATTCACTGTCCTGCAACTCCTGTCATATTAATACAACTCAGAAGACTGTCTTCCTTTACTTGCCGCAGACAAAGGTATTAAAACTTAAGCCAGGTCAGTGAGTACAGTCAGTGGCGCAGGAACTAGGATGTACGGGGGTAAATTTTACCCCCCCCCAAAAAAAAATTGAGGGAGGTAAAAAGTATAATTTTTACCCCCCCAAAATAATATAGTAAGACTTTTAGATAATGTAAACATCTTATTGAGGCAAAATACAATGTTCCCACTATGTTAACATAATCAAAATAAAATGTGCTTGGAGCATACACTGAAGAGATTTTGAAAACTCTGATAGTGATACCAGCTACGTCAGCTACTGCAGAAAGAAGCTTTTCAATACTTGGATCCATTAAAAACTATCTTCGCTCGACGATGAGGCAATGTAGAGTAAATCACCTGAAAGGCTCAACAAAATTGAAATTGCAAAACTGGTTAGTGGTTTTATAGCTAGTAACAAATAAAGGGCAAAGGTGTATGGAAATCTACTTTTATTTTCAGTGTTTCATAATTTTTAGTTGAGCTGCATCATATACAACGTGTTTTTAAAACATTGCATCAAACTTGGGTAGGATACTCCTTGGGTGAAATTAGAATAATTCTCTTAAGCAACCTAGGGTCCATCTTCAATATTAAGGGTGGTATACACCCCTAAAGACAGAGCTAAAAACGACTGTTGTGTGAAATATTATGAAAACTGCTTAGGGTATTACAACGAATCTTTGTATACTACTTATTGAAACCTTGATCATTAATAAACTAAATGTGCTGTTACCGTTACCCACCCCCATCATGTAAAAAAGGGGGGGTTGTAACACATTTTTTCTAAAATAAAATATATCAGAATAAGTATTACCAATTTTTACTTAAGATTACAAAACAGGGAATCAAAATTAACAAAAAAGGTGTCTTGGAGAAACTGTCTAGCTTTCCCCGTTTCTGTGATAATCATGCATGTTTAATTCAAACACAAGTGTTAATTCCTGCCAGGTAGGGAGCCAATAAAGCTGTGTTGCTTCACCCCCCTCCTTTCCCCAACTCTTATTATCACTATCTTCCCCTCCCTCCACGAGCAGACTGCATCAGTCCACACGACTTCACTGCATGTTGCGCGTATTACTAGTCAAATGGCAAAGTACACAAACGCAGAAATGACAGAGATGGTCATGCTGTGCGGTGAAGTTAGAGGAAACGCAAGAGCAGCTGCACGGTTGTACCAAGATTGATATCTTGCGCGACGTCGACCTTATCACCGGACCTTCACCGATGTCACTCAGTGACTTCGTGAAACAGGTACATTTCAGCTACGAGGGGGAGCTGGTCACCCGAGGAATGTTCGCACTCCAATTGTCGAAAAGAGGTACTGAATTATTGAATGATAACGCATCAACAAGCACACGTGCTATTGCGCATCAAACGAATGTGTCCAATTCCACAGTATGGCGTGTCATGCATGATCAGCTGCTGCATCCGTACCACATGCGCAAGGTGCAGGCATTGGGGCCAGCAGATTATGCTCCTCGACATGAATTCTCCGACTGGTTTCTGCAGCAGTGCGGAGTGGTTCCTGATTTCTCCACTATAATATTGTTTTCCGATGAGGCAACATTCACCAGAGACGACTATTTTAATAGTACAAATAGTCACATTTGGAATGACGTGAACCCTCATGCAACTATCATCATGGGCAACCATCATAGATTTTCTGTCAACATCTGGGCAGGCACTGTGTGAAACCATCTCATTGGCCCTTACCTGATGCCACGACGTTTGACTGGCCACATCTACTACCAATTTCTGAAATTTGCATAGTCACATTTCCTCGAGAATGTACCACTCTCCGTTAGACAACGCATGTGGCTACAACATGACGGTGCCCCACCTCATTTCACAAGAGCTGTGCGTGACTACCTCAACACTGCATTTCCTGCCCGATTGATAGGAATAGGTGGGCCTGTTGCGTGGCCACCACGCTCTCCTGATCTAAATTCGTTAGACTTCTTTCTGTGGGGCTTTGTCAAAGCTTTGGTGTACGAGACAGCTGTTGAATCTGAAGAAGACCTGTTAGCCAGGATAGTTTCTGTATGTTATAAGGTTCAAGAAACTCCACGTGTTTTCGAAAGAGTACGCCAGTCATTGATACATCGCCTCAATTATTGCAATAACGTTAGGGGCCACCATTTTGAACACTTGCTATGAATCTGCTTTTGAAGCTAGGAAATAAATATACAATAACTACAATTTGTATTTCTTAATGTAGCTTTCAATATTCCAGTGAGTGTAATGAATAAAATACCACCCAAGTGTGAACTGTGTAAGCATAACTCACTAATGTAATAAATAGCAACACATCGGAGCTTATGAAGAAGGAAAAGTATCAGAGTTTCTCCATCATAACACACAAACCAGCCTTGTTTACCAAATGTACGTGATACAAAGTCACACGTGCCGGTAAAAATGGTTAAACGACTGCATTGCGAAAAAAACTGCGAATCCGGCTGCCTACCTGGCAGGCATTTGCCCTTGGCTCTGATCTCAAACTTGTGTGATTATCTCAGAAACGGGGAAAGCTAGACAGTTTCTCCAAGACACCTTTTTTGTTAATTTTGATTCCCTGTTTTGTAATCTTAAGTAAAAATTGGTAATACTTACTCTGACATATTTTATTTTAGAAAAAATGTGTTACAACCCCCCTTTTTTACATGATGGGGGTGGGTAATGGTAACAGCACATTTAGTTTATTAATGATCAAGGTTTCAATAAGTAGTATATAAAGATTCGTTGTAATACCCTAAGCAGTTTTCATAATATTTCACACAACAGTCGTTTTTAGCTCTGTCTTTAGGGGTGTATACCGCCCTTAATATTGAAGATGGGCCCTAGGTTGCTTATGAGAATTATTCTAATTTCACCCAAGGAGTATCCTGCCAAAGTTTGATGCAATGTTTTAGAAACACGTTGTAATACTTCTCTTAATATATTTTGTATTTATTAATTCTAATTTTTGGAATAACTAAAATAAATGTGAAAAATGCACAGTGGGACCATTAAATAAGGTATCCCTCGTTATATGTGATATCACGTTACGCGTTTTCGCTATAACACGATTCAAAGAAATACAAAAATATTGCATAGTCAGCTGGCATTTCGCAGTCATCCTGTGCAGTGGTGGTGTGACCTTGTGTACACACATTCCAGTGAAAGCGTTGATCTTTACTGCACAGTTTAGTGTCGGGAAAGGGGTGGGGGGGGAGGATGGTATTGACAACATTGGATATGCATGGGCAGAAGTTAAACAGTCCTGTATGAAGGGAGTTTGGAAAAATGTTTGGCCTGAAGTTTATGATTCTTGATCCTGACCACGAGCTTTCCAATTCAAGACATGACATCGTTGACATAGCAAGATGTTGGATTTGGGGACATAGATAAGGCAAATTTGGATCAATTGTTTCAATCCCACTCAATATAACTCACCAATGAAGATCTTCTAGAAATAAAGAATGGCATAAAGGATGAAGAGGAAGAGCCTTATGTTGTTGAGCCTATCAAACAACTTTCAACAAAACAATTTGCTGATTTATTTAAGCCCATTGACAGTGCAATTAGAATCATTCAAGAGAATGACCCTAACATGGATAGAAGCACCAAAGTTGCCAGAAAGATCCAGAGTTCTTTGGCTTGCTACAAATAACTCTATAGAGAGAAGGAAAATGCTGCCCGTCAGTTGAGTCGTACCATTCCATCAAAGAAATTGAAAATGGTCAGTCTAAACACCCGGGGCCTTCACAACAGCAAAAGCTTCCGAAGAGCTAAAACCTACTATCCAAGGGCCTTCAAGAAAGCAAGAGCCTACTGTCCTAGGGCCTTCATGCCAGCAAGAGCTTAGCGTTCCAGGGCCTTTAAGAGAGCAAGAGTCTACCATCCCAGGGCCTTTAAGAAAGCAAGAGCCTACCATCCCAGGGCATTCAAAAGAGCAAGAGCTTACCATCCCAGGATATTCAAGAAAGCAGGAGCGTATCGTCCAAGGGTCTTTCAAAGAACTAAAGCATACCATCCAAGGGCCTTCATGCCAGCAATAGCTTACCGTCCTAGGGCCTTCATGCCAGCAAGAGCTTACCGTCCAAGGTCCTTCAAGAGAGAAAGATCCTACCATCCAAGAGCCTTTAAGAGAGCAAGTCTCTACCGTCCCAGGGCCTTGAAGAGAGCAAGATCTTACCGTCCAAGGGCCGTCAAGAGAGCAAGAGCTTACCAACCAAGGGCCGTCAAGAGCGCAAGAACTTACCGTCCAAGGGCCGTCAAGAGAGCAAGAACTTACCATTCAAGGGCCGTCAAGAGAGCAAGAGTCTACCGTCCCAGGGCCTTTAAGAGATCAAGATTCTACCGTCCCAGGACCTTCAAGAGAGCAAGAGCTTCCCGTCCAAGCGCAATCAAGAGAGCAAGAGCTTATCGTTTATGGGCCGTCAAGAGAACAAGAGCTTACCGTCCAAGCGCCATCAAGAGAGCAAGAGCCTACCTTCAAGATCAAGATAGTGATAAACCAGATTTGCCAAATACAGTTATTTTATCATGCGATTGAAGATTAACAGTAAGTGTACCTGTAGCATTGTATTAATTAGATACATTGATTAAAAATTGTGTTTGGTTACAAATTTCAGGGGACAGTAGGTGTAGGCTACCTAATGCATTGTACTAGTTATATAAATTTAAAAAATGGCATTCATTTACAAGTTTTAGGTTTTTATTTCCTTTGGAGTAATCCCTAGGTATCACTCATGTTAAAATCATTTCACTTGCGTTTTTGTGTTACGCGATTATATATCAGAACCAATCACTCGCATAGTGTGAGGGACAGCTGTATTACATTTTCCTATTCTTTTTTTAATCTCAAAAATATTATCCCCTATAAGAGCACAGGGTTATTTTTACCCCCCCAAATAAAAACGTTCCTGCGCCACTGAGTACAGTGACTGTTTAAGTTCAGCCCTCTCCCCCGCCCTCCACATTCCGTTCTTCCAGTCAAGATTTGTGGTACCTAAACAATAACACTTGTAGAGAGTCGGTGTCAAGTTTAAACAACCAAAAAGTTATGTTTTTAAAGAATTTTAATTTTAAAATGACATTTCTTATTAAAAGTTTCAATTTTTCTGTTCACTAAATCTGAAGTTGAGGGTTCATTATAAACGAATTTTATAACACACACTGAGATGTATGTGGGTCGGGACCAATGAATTAGGTTCACTGTAGTCGAATGCTCACTACAACCAGAGTTGATTGTATTTAAATTTTTCAACATTCTAATTTTCTGGAATTTTGTCCTTCATGGAAACATAAATATACTATATATTTTTTTACTAACAAAATTTATTTTATACTTTTAATTGTCTAATTACAACATAATTTATTTTATTAATATATCAAAGAATGGTCTGATTTTATAATCCAATTTCCAATAAATATTTTATTACTATTCAAAATAATTTTGCTTCTAGTCAAGTAAAATACTACTATATTTATTTTTTGTTTGTTAACTAGAATAATTTCATGTTAAACCAAGCGTGTGTTAGTAAGGCTTCACAGAAATAATTTAAGGAATTCTAAAGACTACTAAAAATATAAGACAATCAAGTGACTCAAGTTTTTCTCTTTATTTATTAAATATTTACATTCATACATGATTTATTCTCAAGGCAACATATTTACATTGTTGAAGGGTTTTTTGTTTCTGTGTATTTTTTTGGTAAGGTATTGTGTGTATCCATGACTAGGTGTGGAGTATTTTGATTGTTGGCTGATTGTCAAAATAACCAGGTATTTCATATAAGATTGTAACTACCCTAACCCCACTCCCCCCAGTAGTCCCGGATCATGGAATCTCGTTAATAGGCATAGCTTATTTCTTAGCTGGAAGATATGATTGAAGTGTTATTTTTTTAAATTACATAAAACATCTTGTTTTTTCACAACGTCACACCTTCCCAGTACTCTAAGCATTCAGAAACACTTTGAAATGATGTATATATGTAATAACTATCAGTACCCACATAAACATTCTTCTTAGGGGGGTCCAAAGTAAAGAAGTTACAAGTCAACAGTCAATCCAATCCATTACTCATATAAGACTCATACTTTGAACAAATTACAAATTACTTAATGAGGGTATATATACACAGAATGTATTGAGACATCCGGTTATTTTCAACCACTGCTTTAAGGTGATTTAACATTGGTGAAACCTTTTTTATTTAATATTTTATGAATAGGCTACTTCATGTTCGCCAGGGGAGGGTCATGACCCACTGGACCCTCCTAGTGTGTGCGTTCCTGACAACTAGTTTACCTAATCAAACCCGTAAATACATTAACTCAACTTTAATTTTAGAGGAACATGAATCCTCTATTGCAAAAATTGTGCAAAAATGCACAATATTTCTTATATCCTCTAGTAATAATAAATAGTATTGCGAAAATTGTGCAATAAATGAAACCGTTACCATATATCTTTTACTGGTGTGAACATTATGGAAACCAAAATTGCAATTTGGTGATAGAAAGCGAAAGAACTATCGAATAATTTAATATTAACTTAACCACCCTCCCCCACGCCCTCACCAACTCTTGAACAAGTGTTTTCAAAGATGTTTCTCTACACATTTGATATAGGGATAATGAAACAATACATCACTTTTGATATTATTTAGTACTTTATTAGTTTAATTTGCAAAGGATATAATAAACAATCCATTGAAATCTCAGAAGTTATTGTCATAAAAATATTAGACCTTGTGAACTGAATACAAATTGATTCTTTAACATAAGCTATGGACCAAATAAAATTGTAGTAGTGATTTTTAAATTAAAGATTAATTGTAATACAGTCTTTTTCTTGTTTGAAAGATTTGTAAATGTTTTTATCATTATAAGAATAGTGATATTATTATATCTACCTATAATGCCATTAGTTCAAACTATTTTATAGTAGTTAATTCAAATAAAAAGTTTCTAAACATAATGCTGTTATATTCGAATTACTCTCAATAATCTATCATATAAATGCTTTTTATCATTCTTAGGGAAGACACTTAGGTGACAGGATCATTCTATATCGATATATTATAATATCAACACAAAGAGTGAGGGATATGTATATAATATATGTGAATATTATAAGTTTATATATGTAGGTATATACATATATAATTATATGTAAATATTTTAACAAGTATTGAATTTTTATAAGTAACGCAGAAATATATCATAGGCCGCATGGTAAGATACCAAAAAAATGCAACTATATAAATCTTCCTTTATTACACAAGAATAATTAAAGCTCTAAATGTAAATAAAGGATAGCTAATCGTTTAATTCTTTTAGTGATTTCAAGGTAAAGCAAATAGTTAATGGTTTTAATCTATGAATTTTAAGCTTATATATAAACATTATTTAAACTGAATTGAACTAACCTTTTTCAAATATTCTAGCAGTTTGGGTGCTGCGGGTCTTATGTATCGACTGTGGTATGCGATGTTGGCCACATTCACAGCTCTTGCGAAAATATTTTCTTTTTTTAGCTGTTCTACGAACGTTTTCACTATTTCTTCGGGACCAGATATAGTGCTGCTGTTAGAACTGTTATGACAGGCAACGTCAATTTCTGGAGGGCAGAGATCTTTTACATCCTTGTATCCAAGACCTTTAAACAAATATCACTAGTCTTAAAATTAGATAATATTGTTATTTAAAGTATATAAAATATATCAGTATGATTGCCCAATTAATATTTTTGTTTAAATTCAAATAAAATCATATTAATTTATTCTCAGAGCTGTAACATATAAACTTATGCTTAAAGGTTAGAAAGCCGTAATAATAATCACAACTATGTGATTATGAAAAATAATTTAGAGCACCGCAAATATTTATAAATATATAAATAAAACCAATAAAATTCAGAAGCGATAGTTTTGACCTCTTTAAATAGGTATTTAATCTTTCAATGCATTTATTTTATTAAAGAAACATATTTTTGTCTGTGACCACTGTAAAATCAGGAGATGAACGTGTAGGATGATATGTTTAAAAAAATGGTATGGTGCACCGCACAGAATTTTTCACGCCTTTTATCTTAAAATAGATATTTGTTAAAAACTTGGTAAGATTAAATCTGGTGGAAGGAAATAATAATTATATACTGTAGATTGTTGTAGAAACACCCAAAAATTATAAATGAAATAATATACTCTGTTATTTACTTACTCTATGGTATTATGAACTAGGAACAGGGTTACGGAAAAATTGATAAAAGAGAAAAATCTTCGTCCACCAAAGAGCGTAAGAATCAAATTCATCTACAAATATAGGCATATATATATATATATATATATATAATATATATATATATATATAATATATGCCTATAGCCCAGAAATGATTGGTTTTATACAAATACAAATTTATTTCAAATAAAAATTTTTTATTTTTAATAGTACTACAAATTAATTTAAATTTTTTTAAAAGCCATCTTGTTTATAATGATAAGCTATGTAAATTTAGGGGTGGATTTCTAATTGTATAAATTCATCGGAAGGACATTATGAAAACCTTAAATACTAAGTTTTAAGTAAATCGGTAAAATAATGTCAGCTCTAGCCTGAGGTACAGACAGTTAGACAGACAAGCACTCACTTTTTTTTTGTTTCAGGGGTCATTAAACGTCGACATTTATTAAAATCTCTAGGCGAGTATAATGACGATCACAATACCTATCTATTCAAGGGGTCGAAAGGAGGTTAAGGTCTGCATAGAGATAAGCTAATAATAGCAATTTGATTAGAAAGTAATATAATATTTATCACGTATTTCTGCTTTATATTGCGATTACTATTTATTGTAAGGCAGTGTAGTGGGAAAAGCAAATTGTTTCTAAAAGCACGCTGATAACTGAATTATTCTATTTTATAGTACTACTACTAGTACTATAGATGAGATATACACTGCGTACAAGCTCCTGTCAGAAAAGGTTATTTTGAAGCTAAGACAAACATACCTCATAAAAGGATGAAATATCATTACAATCAATTTTCTTTAAATTATTGAAGTTGTGACGAAGACTGAAGTCAGAAAATAAAGTTTATATATTTCTTGATGTATAACGTTTTTAAAATAGCTTACAGAAAATATTATCATATCTAGTGTCATGATTTAAAAAATGCCTGATTCATTCTTTAAAACAATACTATCTGGTAGTAATGAACCTTATAAAATATTTGAATTTTTGAACATAGAAGGATTTGATTCTGTGTTGGCACAATTCTCGTGGGCCCACCCTTGGCAAAAGTCACAATTTATCCTATCTTCCTTAAAGCTTTCTCCATTTATGATGTACTCTGTTGTGTCGCCAATATATTTTGACTGAAGTTGTATTGAGGTTTGTTAACTGTTTATGCTGTTTTGTTGTAGTTTAATTTTTTTTAGCATTTTATTTATTTGCTTTTTTTTTTGTTTACATGGATCAATTTTCTTCTTAATGGATTTTGTAAGATGACGTCAGGATCTCACTCTAAGCACCATGTCCTCGTTTAACATTTAATTTTGTTCAGCTTCTTTAGGAACTCGTGTGACTTTTATGATTATTGTGTGGAAAATTCCAGTTGAAGGATTTGATGAATGTAGAGTATTTTATGTTGAGGATTGTCCAATCATAAAAACTGATTAGAGCAGTGCTGTTGTAGTTGATATCTTTGTGAATGTGGTTCTAGACCTCAAAATATGTGGAGGTGCATAGGTTTAGTATATGAGATTCAAAAGTTGCTTGTGAATTTACTGGTTGTAGGTTTCCTTGTGCATTTTTCAGCAGCTCTAAATCTTTTAAACTATAGACACAATCAGAAATATCTAGTTCTTGGAATCGCAAATTGTACAAGTCAGTGAATATATGTGGGTTAAATGGATGTATTACTGTAAATTCAAACCCTTTTATTTTACTATATATAAACAGCAAATCCTGGAAAAACCATAGCTTACTAAATCTGTTATCCTGGAGAAAGAATTTTTTCATATCCATTGAGTACAAGCTTCATTGTAGAAATTTTTAAAGGGCTTCATAATGGTCCTGTAAAGTGGCTGCAGTTTGTGCGTGGTGTGTATGGAGACAAACTCAGCATGTGAATATTGTGTTGACGTGTAGAAAGAATCACATCAAGTTTCTTGTGGCTGCAGTTTCTATCTAAAAAAGCAACACAGGTTTACTTCAGTAGGGTGAACCCGCTTGATGAACTCTTGAAGCCATTTCAGAAAAAAATCACCAGTTATTCATCTACTAGTTTGAACTGCAAACAAACTTCTTGGAGTACACCAATCATGAGATGGTTGTTCATCTTTTGTCTAAGAAATATGAATAAAGGAGGGATAAAATAATCTCCATATGCGTTCATGAAAAGCAGCACAGTGAATCTTTGACATCTTCCCCCAGACGTTAGTTTCACAACTTGTTTTATTATTTTTGTGGGCATAACCTTTGAGTAATTTGAATGAACGCATGTAATTCCTGTTTAATTTGCGTTGAAATTGTAAGTACAGAGAAGGAATATTTATATTGAAGTTTTATAAATTGGTCAAAAATTTTAGAAACTTGTGGTTTGTTGAATCCAACTGCTCGTGCTGTTCTTAGTGTGCGCTTAGTGTGTCATTTCTTAAAATTGTAATAAAAGTATTTACCAGAACATTATTTCTTTTCTTTTTTTAAACAAAGATCAAGTTTCAAGGCTTAGGCCACATTAAAAGCCAACTTCCCAAACCAAACTCCTTACGGCTCAGTGGCATCAAGTTCTCAAAAACTATTGAGTTATCTACAAGGTGATTTCATGTTATTTTCTTCCCAATTTCTACACAAGCCTAATTACTCCCTTTTCTTTAATTTTGTAAAAGTGTAAAATTTTAAAATTTGTCAACCCTAATGAAAAACTCCTATAAATAAAATAAAAATAAATATAATCTACCAAATTTTAGCAACTTAACCTAGCCTGATAGGTTATCTATTTGTAACTTAGGAATTACTTGTGCTCCTATTGCTCATAGATTTATTCACTACATGCATTGATTTGTCCAGTACTGACCGAAATAACCATTTTCAATTCTCGCCGATTTGCATGGCAATCAAACAGTGGCAGTCACTATTATAATATGTTATTTTTTGAGTAAATCACTATAATAACTTATTATTTTTAGTAAAACCTTTATTGTGTATTTAATAAACAAATCAATTGTGCTACCCCGTGGGAGCGATAAGTGTTTAAAATCTAGTTGATACAAAGAAACAAAGCGCCAAAACTACAAATACTTGTGCGATCCATACAGCTCTATGAAGCGACTTCAACTAACGGTTGTCTGCAAAGGCAGGCAAGAAAAATAATCGTATACATGAGAGGGGGCTAAAGCTAACAGTAACACATTGAAACAAATGTTATTAGATACTACCCGCTATCCAATACTACACGACTTTCCCCTACCACAACTTCAGTATCTTAAGTATGATATCTTAATATGCTTTAATGTGTTTAGTTTTGTAAGCTTTTGTCACGTACGAACTTAGAATACAGAATGTTTCACTCGCTCTCGTCCCCTGAATTTCCCTATTAAATTTCATAATAATGGACGCAATTCAGTGAAATCTGCTACGGACATACTTTGGTGTATGAGAATCATGACGACGGAAGAACACGAGGAGCGGTGCTACTCTCTAGCCCGTGTTTGGCGCTTGAGCGAAGTGAAGACCGATCGCGTGTTTGCTGTCCTTGGCAGTTGGTGTGACGCATCTGTAAGATTATGAAGTGGTACACAGTGTAACAGCTCATGTTTACTGTACACACATGCTGGAAAACTGCATCGATAAAGGTGTGCCAAAGGTAATTTAAAGCGCAGTTGGGTATTCTAAAACCACTGGCTAACTATTCCATTCAGTAATTGGGGAATAAATTGGAAACCACGGGAACATCGTTGGATGTTCACGAAAGAGGACGTCCGAAACTGCCATAAACAACGGTGCAGGAATTTAAAAACATACTGCTGGCCTCCCCACAGAAGTCCTTGCTCAAACTGTCGCAGGAAATGGGGGGCTTCCACAACTACATGTCAACGAACAGCATAAAGGCAAAGCTGCATGCATATCATGTTACTGTTACGCATTAATTGAAACCTTCCGACAAAAAGAATAAACTCAATTACTCGCATTGGGTCCAGAAGTTTGTCATTGTACATCCGGGAATACTGAATTACACGTGGGTCATCGATGAGGTGTGGTTCCACCTAAGTGGGTAATCAATTCCCAGAATACCTGTATATAGGCTAGTGAGAGTCCTCACATCTTGCATGAGATACCTCTTCATTATGAAAATGTTGGGCTGTGGTGTTCTTTGTCATAGAACCGCATTATTGGCCCCATCTTCTTCCATACAACGGTGGATACCGCAGTTTACATGGAACGCTTTAATGTGTTGGTGAATCATATGAACGACGAAGAACTCCTTACTGGCTATTTTCAGCAGGATGGTGTACCTGCCTCACCTCCAATGTCAGCATGGCTGAAATTGTTTCCTTCTTTGAAGATCGTGTCATTTCTAAGGGACTTGGGTCATCAAGGTTACCTAACCTTACTTCACCGAATTTCTTCCTGTTTGGCATGCTGAAAGGAAAAGCATATCGCAACAAACGATGAACTCACATGGAACAGCAAGAAAAAAATTCTGCAGGAAATTGAGGCTATCACTCCAGATGTGTTGGTGAATACCATCAATAACATGGAGAGGCGTGTGCAGGCATGCCTTGATGCAAATGGCACCTACTTCCAACACTTGCTATGAGATCCTCATGTTTCTCATACACAAAAGATATACCTGTAGCAAATCTCACTAAATTACGTCCATTATTTTAAAAGTTATAAGGGCACTCAGGGGCCGAGAGCGAGCGAAACATTATGTATAATAATAACACTTTGATACTACTTTAAATTAAATTATTAATTACTGCTACTTAAAAATACCTATAGCAGCCATATATCCTGGTATGAGCTCTGTTTCGTTTGAAGCCAATCCACGATAGTAAGCTGCCAGAAGTGTTTCCTCAGCAGTGAAACAGCCATCCATATACGCACAGCCTAGTTCTCCGACAGAGTGTCCAACATATCCATCAGGAGTAATATCTAGGAGCTTCAAGAAGTCAACCAACGCTATCTGAAATGTTAAAGAACTATTAAGTTTAGTAGTCATGATAAATAATTGAGAATTATAATACAAGGTTTTACCCAAGACTGCTTCCTGTCACACTTTTCCACCTTTTTTTTTAACGATTTGTAAAAAAAAATATGCATAATGAATTTAATTACTATTTAAACTAATCCTAGATAGGCTGTAATTATTTGTATATGACAAATAAAGGAATTATAAAATAAAAGGAAAATAAATTTACGGGTAAACCATTATACCTTATATATTTATTTATTTATTTTTGAATATTTGCGTCTAATAAAAATATTGTCATGATAATAACTGGTGTTAACAACTCTTTTAATTCTACAATATTCTTTGATTTAATAAATTATTTTCCCAGAATGGGGAAACATTTTAATCTTACTTGGATATTGTTATCATTAATACGTTTATAAATCAACAATGATAAAATTAAATACGCTGATAATTTCATTAAAAACAATTGGTTCCTATTTTTTGTGCATGAGATATAAATGAAAATGATACAATGATATTTAATTATGTTTTGATATTTATAATAAATTCAAAAATGATATGATCTTAAAATATGTTTAGATAGGCATTGTATTGATCTAAGTAAGAGTTTTAGTAAAATTTTTAATTTCTCTTGAGCCCTCAGAAAGAAAAATGTTGTGACTGTCAAAAAATTGAACTCTAGATTTTGATAAATGTCTAATTTTCATGAGCCCCTGAAACTCCAAAAAAATGTATTAGTGATACCATCTGTCTATCCATTTAAAGGCTGACATTTACAAGTCTTCCCATCTTAAGTCTAGCGATATTAATTCCATAAATCTTAGGTACGGTCACAAGTATGATATTCTTATACAACGTGTTTCTAAAACATTGCATAAAACTTTGGCAGGATACTCCTTGGGTGAAATTAGAATAATTCTTATAAGCAACCTAGGATCCATCTTCAATATTAAGGGCGGTATACACCCCTAAAGACAGAGCTAAAAACGACTGTTGTGTGAAATATTATGAAAACTGCTTAGGGTATTACAACGAATCTTTGTATACTACTTATTGAAACCTTGATCATTAAAAAACTAAATGTGCTGTTACCGTTACCCACCACCATCATGTAAAAAAGGGGGGTTGTAACACATTTTTTCTAAAATAAAATATGTCAGAGTAAGTATTACCAATATTTACTTAAGATTACAAAACAGGGAATCAAAATTAACAAAAAAGGTGTCTTGGAGAAACTGTCTAGCTTTCCCCGTTTCTGAGATAATCACACAAGTTTGAGATCAGAGCCAAGTGCAAATGACTGCCAGGTAGGCAGCCAGGATCACTGTTTTATTTCGCAATGCAGTCGTTTAGCAATTTTTACCGGCACGTGTGACTATGTATCACGTACATTTGGTAAACAAGGCTGGTTTGTGTGTTATGATGGAAAAACTCTGATACTTTTCCTTATTCATAAGCTCCGATGTTTTGCTATTTATTACATTAGTGAGTTATGCTTACACAGTTCACACTTGGGTAGGATTTTATTCATTACACTCACTGGAATATTTAAAGCTACATTAAGAAATACAAATTATAATTATTGCATGTTTTAGTTCCTAGCTTCAAAAGCAGATTCATAGCAAGTGTTCAAAATGGTGGCCCCTAACGTTATTGCAATAATTGAGGTGACGTATCAATGACTGGCGTACTCTTTCGAAAACACGTGGAGTTTCTTGAACCTTATCACAGGATGCAACTATCCTGGCTAACAGGTCTTCCTCAGATTCAACAGCTGTCTCGTACACCAAAGCTTTGACAAAGCCCCACAGAAAGAAGTCTAACGAATTTAGATCAGGAGAGCGTGGTGGCCACGCAACAGGCCCACCTCTTCATATCCATCGGGCAGGAAATGCAGTGTTGAGGTAGTCACGCACAAATCTTGTGAAATGAGGTGGGGCACCGTCATGTTGTAGCCACATGCGTTGTCTAACGGAGAACGGTACATTCTAGAGGAACTATGGCAATGCAAATTTCAGAAATTGGTAGTAGATGTGGCCAGTCAAACGTCGTGGCATCAGGTAAGGGCCAATGAGATGGTTACCCACAATGCCTGCCCAGATGTTGACAGAAAATCTATTCTGGTTGCCCATGATGATAGTTGCATGAGGGTTCACGTCATTCCAAATGTGACTATTTGTACTTTTAAATAGCCGTCTCTGGTGAATGTTGCCTAATCGGAAAACAATATTATAGTGGAGAAATCAGGAACCACTCCGCACTGCTGCAGAAACCAGACGGAGAATTCATGTCGAGGAGCATAATCTGCTGGCCCCAATGCCTGCACCTTGCGCATGTGGTACGGATGCAGCAGCTGATCATGCATGACACGCCATACTGTGGAATTGGACACATTCGTTTGATGCGCAATGGCACGTGTGCTTGTTGACGCGTTATCATCCAAATAATTCAGTACCTCTTTTCGACAATTGGAGTGCGAACATTCCTCGGGTGACCAGCTCCCCCTCGTAGCTGAAATGTACCTGTTTAACGAAGTCACTGAGTGACATCGGTGAAGGTCCGGTGATAAGGTTGACGTCGCGCAGGATATCTATCGTGGTACAACCGTGCAGCTGCTCTTGCGTTTCCTCTAGCTTCACCGTACAGTATGACCATATCTGTCATTTCTGCGTTTGTGTACTTTGCCATTTGACTAGTAATACGCGCAACATGCAGTGAAGTCGTGTGGACTGATGCAGTCTGCTCATGGAGGGAGGGGAAGATAGTGATAATAAGAGTGGGGGAAAGGAGGGGGGTGAAGCAACACAGCTTTATTGGCTCCCTACCTGGCAGGAATTAACACTTGTCTTTGAAATTAAACATGCATGATTATCTCAGAAACGGGGAAAGCTAGACAGTTTCTCCAAGACACCTTTTTTGTTAATTTTGATTCCCTGTTTTGTAATCTTAAGTAAAAATTGGTAATACTTACTCTGACATATTTTATTTTAGAAAAATTATGTTACAACCCCCCCTTTTTTACATGATGGGGGTGGGTAACAGTAACATCACATTTAGTTTATTAATGATCAAGGTTTCAATAAGTAGTATACAAAGATTCGTTGTAATACCCTAAGCAGTTTTCATAATATTTCACACAACAGTCGTTTTTAGCTCTGTCTTTAGGGGTGTATACCGCCCTTAATATTGAAGATGGATCCTAGGTTGCTTATAAGAATTATTCTAATTTCACCCAAGGAGTATCCTGCCAAAGTTTGATGCAATGTTTTAGAAACACGTTGTATACAGTCATCTCAAATGTTGCCATCTACAGCCTGACCCTTAGAAGTATGTACATCTCAAGTCTCTAAATTTCAAGTTACCCCATCCCAAGTCAAACTATCTTCAGTTTTGTCATCTCAAGGCCGTCCATCTTAAGTATGACCAACGTACACGTAGAGCTTTTTATCTTAAGGCTCTCTCATCTCAAATCAAATCATATCAGGTCTACTCTTGAAAGTCAGCCCATTGCAAGTTTGCCCCTCTCAAGTCTGATAGTCTCAAGATTAAAACTCACATGTCTAGTATGTTGAAAACTATGGGATGTCGACTAAGCAAGAAAGAAGATATATCATCATGTTTAAATGACTTGAACAATTCTGGATCTCGTGATTAATTTCACTATGGTGAAAC
>JAVRXN010000014.1:49341132-49416132 GCA_033556935.1 Timema podura
CGTTCACTGTTAAAACGGAAGTGTTCCTATTGACGTGGTTTGTGCCATTGGGCCTTGAGCTTCTGGTTCATTTTTAAAAGGGAATATGTGACTCACATGTCCTGTTTTAACACTGAGCAGTTGGCTACACTGTGCTAGGAGGTTGTTTAGCAATTGTTTACCTTATTAATTCTTTAGTGGAACTGTGTTTTTATTTTTTATAAATATTGCTTTCTCTGAGATTTTTGACGATAATTTTATTAATAGTGTTTTAGAGAGCTAAGAACTGTGATAGGTTAGTTAAATTTATTGATTTTTATGGTTAAGCCTGCAATCATATATAATGTAAAATAGTGAAAGGGAACCAGGCTTTTCTCCACAACCGGAAAGGAAAAGAGGAGTTATAAATTCAGACAAGCATAAGCGAAATATAATTAAAAATAGCAGAGTGAAAGTCAAAAAAATATATTTCACTCTCAGGTAGAATTGTGAGTGCTGTAAAAACAGGTGAATACTGTAAATGCAGGCTAGGTTGTTTTAATCAGTTTAATGATTTAAAACAAGGCATCATACTATCTTTCTTTCTGCCACTAAATATTTAAAATAATCAATATACTTACCTGCATAGTCTTACTCAACAAAGATCTACAAAACGAACGCCGTAAATTGACAGTTGCTACCCAAAACCAGCAGATATTACCATTTGAAAAGGAAGCTGAAGACTAAGCCCCTCCTCAGCCTAAGGAGCTCCAAAAATCCTTTTTCTTTGATTACCACGTAAAGTGTGAAGGAAAATCTTTTCCCGTCTGCAAGGAAGCTTTTATTGCCCTACCTGGTGTTAAAAAGAAAAGAGTTGATAGAATCTGCAAATTGTTCAATGAAAACAAATCCCCTCACGACATGCGAGGAAAGAAGACAAGCAACATCAAACGAGAGGAAGTGCGTTTTGCTATCTTCGACCACATCAAGAAGTTTGGTATTAAAACCACACACTATGGTGTGTTAAGGAAGCAGTATCTTGATGCTCGCTTGGATGTTAAAATAGTGCATCAGATGTTCATCAATGAAAACCAAGACTTAGGAACAAATTACTTATAAGTATTACATACAATTTTTCACCCATAGCTTTGGGTATTCATTTGGGCGTCCTCAGGTGGACGTTTGTTCAACATGTGAAAGTCTTTCGGTGAATTTGAAGGATCCCTTTTTTAGTGATACCAGTTAGAGGGCATGTTTCTATGAGAAAATTGTTCGCAAGCGTAGAACTAGAAAGTTTTATTCCACTATGAAAGAGGCACAAGAAAGCGCTGACGACAACAACAACAACATTGGAATCATAAGTCTTGATTACATGTAAAACCTACCCCTTCCAGCAATCCCTCTGCAAGAAATATTTTACTTGTGGCAAATCTGGTGCTTTGTATTTGGTGTGCATGTCTTGAAAACAAACAGAGCCAAACTATACTGCTATCATGAAGGGTAAGGAAACAAGACTCCAGATGAAGTATGCTTTTTTCGGTTTGATTACGTTAACACTGAGATACCTCCTACAGTTCTGAATATGATTTTGTTTAGTGATGGTTGTATAGGCCATAAAGCACTTCTTTCCTGTGTGTGATCATTCATTTCTCCCATGTGATAGGGACTTTGGCTGCATCAAGAGATTAATTCGCAAAAGTGTTAGAATGCATACTATTGAACAGTAGATTGACCTAATTCTCAGATAAAGCAGAAATGGGCACTTTTCTGTAAAAAAAGTGCAGGCCGAAGACACTATGTCATTTAAAGATTGGTGGCCGAAGAAGTACAAGAAGTCAAGCATGAGTGAGGAAATCATTACGCAACTTGGCTCCACCAGATCCCAGAGGTCTACGTTCAAAATTTATAGTTACCGAACTTCGAATATAGGAGCGGCCTTCCAGAAAAGGTGGTCGTTGGGCATTTTGTGAATGGCATTGTGTTTCACACCTTCTGTTTGTCAGCAGAACACAGAGCTGTGCCTTCATTGCCATCCATCAGAGCATACCCAGTTGGACGAGTCCCCATCAACGCCAAGAAGCTGAAAGATCTGGCAACCCTTTCAAACTAACTCATCTGCTACGACTTTTACACCATGTTGCAGGGATGGCCGAGATCAGAGACGGAAGCCCGAACGAGAGTAAAAGTGCGGAACGAGGACAGTGATTATGGGACGAATGATCAGTGATAACGTTGTCTGTGTGACATAATATTATAATGTTGTATTTTGTGTATTCTATACATTTTTACTTTTTTTAAATTAATAATTTTGTTCTTTCTTAACATAATACATTTGATTAAAGAGATTTTCCTGAAATATTTAATATATAAAAAGTATTTGTGATATTTTGTTTGAGTGATCACCCAAAAAATTTAGTTCACTGTAAAAACGAAATATGTGCAAAATTTTAAATGGTTGCCATAGTTACAAAAAAATTTCCTTCCTCAAAATGATAAACAACATTAAACTAGCAGAATGAAAAAGATCAATAAGCGTGAAGGAGAAAAAAAATCCTTCCAATTTGCACATTTTTGTGTGTTTTTCTCATAATATTGATTTGGTAACATATCCCCTTTTTACAATGACTGCTTCAATTAACGTCGGCGTCTCAGAAGAAGAGACTTTAAGAAAATACAATCACATTGTTTTAGTAAATATTGATAACCTTTTGTTTGATTTAACAGGCTGTATTGTTCAAAAGTACCATCCTGCGAAAATTTGATTGTACCGAAGCTCATGTAATTTTTGGCTTGGGTCAGATACCCAATAAGCCACCCCCTTCTTTCCCATCGTCTAGTGCTTGCGGGCTACTCTAAAATATAGCTATAATAATACGTAGCAATTCAACAGGTTGAAAGGTATTTCCGGGCTGTAGTAAAAATACCTTCGAATGTTGACCAGCCTGTTCAAACCACAATCGTAACCGTGAAATGAAAGGAAGTTAGAGAGGATTGGGGGGAAGTAATTGGTATAATTTTAGTGATTACGTAGGTAATTAACGTTATCAAATCCGTGGACAACCCCATATGGGCAGGATTTAACTGGTAAAAAACTCTCTACGTCATCACAACCAAAATATTGTATTATTGGACTGACCTATTACTGGGTGGCATACTGTCACTGATCTCCCGTAAATAAAGGGCTGGATTGTGACACTGAGTGTGAAGAATTAAACAGGTACGGAATATTACGTCAACACAACGAAAATACACCTAAAACTAGGTAACAGAGCCACTGGGGGCACAAATTTGATCCAGGGGGAAATACATTGTTCAGCTACTTATCATTCAGCTCCAATAATGGAACATAAAATGTTGGTCAATTATTATTATTATTTGATTTAATTATTGTTAAAAAAATTGGATACGGTATAATAAATTATGTAGACAAAAATATGTAAGTAGATTTAGATCCCGAACAACCCTCTAGATGTCGGGATAGATGAAAATTAATTAAATAAATAAATAATAAATAAACTATTATTATTATTATTATTATTATTATTATTATTATTATTATTATTATTATTATTATATAGGCAAATTCCTTTTGGCAGTGAACTTAGACCACTAATGCACCCTGTCCTCTGACTCCTTTTTCAGCTCCCAGGATTATCTTATTTCCTTCAAGTCATCCAATATTTGAGTCCTTCTTCTTTCTAAGCTCCTCTTCCCCTCAACCTTTCCTTCTATGACGACGTACAGAAGACAGTTCCTCCAAAGAGTGTATACTATACAGTTTGTTTTGCACCGAAGAATCACATCTCAAATGGTTCTATTCTCACACACTATAGGTCTTCTTCATTAGTAACTTCTTCATTGGTCCCTTAAATATCTAATTTGTACTGGCTACGTAGTAAGTCTACTTCACAGGTTTCAAGGAAAACCCATCGGTATCAAACTTTAGGGTTGAACATAATTCATTTTAAACCATATCTATGCCCTTAAAATTCATTTTAAATAATTATAGAACCCCTTGGCCACAGAACAAAAGATAGTTGGATATATGATATTCTACTACCGATACGTGCTCGTACACTGACAGCCGGCGTGGCTGGCACAGCACTCTTGGACATCGAAGCGCAGGGCAGTTTCTAGGTCTCTACCCAAAAAGCTCTAACCCTCCACCCCAATAGATGAATTATCTGGATCAGGCCGAATACCCGGGAAGGCGAAAATTAACTCCCCCCCCCCTACGACAATGGATATATAATATATCCCAATAAAGAGATATACTAAAATTCTTCAGTAGAATAAAGTGTGTCTTTAGATCCTTACTTATATCTACATTGACTCATGATAGCTTACCAATAATAGTGTTTATAAATAACACATCATTATCTTACTAACATTTCCAGTCTAAGTATCCAAAACATTAAATATCATTTTAGAAAACATTCTAAATATAAAATAGTAAGGAGTGATAATGAATGTAGCTAGGACTTAGATAAGAACCAAAGATAAGCACCAATTGATATTATAAATAAGTTAAAAATATCAAATTAAAGAAATATTAAAAATAAAATTAAATGGCTTTAGATTCAAATATCTGGTTAGATTGTGCTTATAATTCATAACAAAGTGTCATATAATATCATACATTAAAATAACATCGTCAGCACAGTTAGTGAATAAAATCACCATTTAATGACGAGACTAAAAGGTCCATAAACAAACAATTTAAGAAATACACTATTAACAACGAAAAATTAAAGATAATGCCCAAGTTTACAATACAGCCCTGTGAATAAATATTTAAAATAATTTAAAAATATAAGTTAAGTCAACATCCAAAGTTTTAACAACGGTAGTTAAAGTTCATGTTATAGCGAATGAAACAATATTGAAAAATCAAAGGGAAGGTTGGGTAACAAATCTAAGTCCAGTCTTGGTTATTTCCCGTTATTCCTTTTATCAAAAAACAGTGGTTAGACGAAAGCTGTTTTAGATGTTGCAGACATGTTTCGGTAATTTAAGTAACATAGTCATGGCTACTGTAAAAAGAAAACGAAGAATCAAGGTGTGAAGTTAATTTGAATGAGAAGTAAAAAAACCAGATAAAAATTGATAAAGGAAGAAAATTTGCAAAATTAAATTTAAGTAAACAAACAAGCTTACCTAGGTCGTTGAGACGTAACACGAAGTGATGTTAGCGACTGTGAGGTGGAGATTAACCAGAGTGTGATGGAACGTACAGGTTTATGGTAAAAAAAAAGACTCACGAAAGAGCAATGAAGCACCGTAGAAATAAGAGTACGGTGAAAACTGATGGATGGGAAACGACTATTGAAACATGAAATAAAAGAAGACATGGATGGATAAATAAAATGGAAGGATAGAAGGTGAGGGAGCGAGGGAAATAATCTTCCCGACTCCGGCTCGGACGGGCCATTATCTACGATGGAAGGTAGAGCAGGATAAAAGAGGTTACAAAATTTTTATGTTTTTAGGTAGATGTGTTAATGCGTTCACAATTATTTGGTTATAAAACTGTAATTGCTCATTGATGATTGGTTTATTTTGGAATAAGGCTGCTTGTATAGAGTAATTCTCAGCTGTATTTAGTTTGGCACCTTTATGAGATAGGTGAAGGGGTTTCATACATGGATCTATTGGTTTGGGTTGATGGTTGGAGTGTTATAAATGGTCAGAAAATTTTGATTTAGTCCTGTTGTGAATGAAGTTGGATATATGTTTTTTGTAACGTACCATAAAATTTCTGCTTGTCTAACCAATATATATATATAAATATATATTATATATAAATATATATATATAATAATATAATATATATATATATATATATATTATATATATTAAAAAAGGGTGAGTTCCAAAACTTGTCTCATCCACATGAAGTGATTTTGAGTAAAATGCAAAAAACGTTTTCTGACTCTACGTTGATGTTAAGAAGTCCAACTTTTAATTATATATTGAGTGAATACAATTAGGATTATAAATCTAGAAAGAAAAATGTATTTATCAATTGGTACAAAAGATATTTAATTAAAATATTTAGATAAGAAGAGTTTTGCTACAAATCAATGTACAAAAGCAGTTATGGAAACAAACAAAAAGGATAAGGTCAGTTTTGGAGCAAAAAGCATATATAGAGTAGAATGCAATAGAGGCTTCAAAACAAAATGAATAACATGAAAGTATTACGAAGTATAAAATAACACTCAATGTCTATTAAAAAAGTTAAATACAGTTAATGTAACACACAATGTTTTTAAATTTTCACTAAATTACACTAAATTACTTGAGAAATTTCAAATTCTGAGATCATCACAGTCTTCAGGTAGTGGTATTTCTGCTTCATAAAAATCTTCTACATCACTTTCTGTAGAATACAGAAGCACCTGCCTATAGTAGTCCATTCCATCCCGTTCATCCCATCCTCCAAAATGTTTGTTTAACAATTTCTTGACCTCTTCAATTTTTTCTGCTTTCACTGGAACTTGGGATGGTAGCGGCTCAGGATTGACTGAATATAGACTTTTACCTTACTTCAAAAATGGTTTAAAAGTTCCTGTATCCACTCGGTAGTTGATTTCTCCTTTCATGACAATGTTCTTGTTCTTGGTTTTCTTTAGTGTGATCCTCTTTGTTAGAGCAAACTTAAAGTGTAACTGACTAGGGGTTTTGATGACATCAGCTACAGAGGATTTCCAAGTCACATCTGAGCCTACATTTTTTACGGTTCTATATTTACAAAAAATATCTTTATATTCTTGTGGCTGGATGATGGTGTCTTTCTTCCTTATTTCTTTTTCGATTTGGCCGAAAACACGGTCAGAAGTAAGGTAGGAATGACCAACAACTGGGAATATAATGTTGACAGACTTCACATTGTCGGCAAAATCTATAACAAGCCATTTGGCAAGCATGCCTATCATGGTTATATTCTTGTTTTGGCCTGGACAGCCATCTGTAAAAATTTGTATTTGCTCAATATTAGTCAAATCTGCATGACAAAGACAATAATAAACAATAGATGCTATCTCATTTGATCCTTTCAAGCGATGCCCTTCTGACCAAGTAAAAATATGTACAGTGTCCTTAATTTGTTTATTCTTGGAATGCCCTTCACAAAGAGTCATGTTATATTGATAGAGCTGCCTAGAATAGTAGGCAGCTTGATCGGGAACGTTTGGTAAAAGCAAATTCTTCTGACAGTCAAATGAGAATTTATATACCCCATCATTGCTTGTGGTTTTCAACATATCGTGAAATTATTTAGCTTTTCTGAAGGAGATCTCCCGTCTTTAGATATTGTTTACAAATATTTTGAACTCTGAGTTAGAAATCCCAGTATTGACAAAAAAGCTTTACACATACTTGCATATAAGGTCACGGTTTTTAGACCTTATAAAATACGAGATTGTTACTCCTTTCTCAGGTCCTTCTTTTTCACTTGGACGTCTACGTTTTGGATTGTGCTGTACTGTGTACTGCAGTATGAAATTGTTCTGTGACATTTTGTCTTTATTTGAGTAAAACGCTTCATGAAAACGGCGGATATCTTGCATAGGCAGGTCACAGCACTGAAGAGTCTTCTTTCGGTGTGTGCAGTCAGGTCTACGAGGTAGTGATTTTGGTTTACATCTGTAACACACACACAAAGTTATAAATGCAGAAGGTCCAGCAAACATAAATAATGAATAATATCAAGGTTATTTCTGCTTACCTTTCCGCTTTCAGCTTCTCTTTACGCCAGGAAGTTTTGTCACGTTTCTTTCTTCTCCCTCTTCCTTCAGTTATGCGAACTGTATTTTCACCATCCATTGCATATAACTTATTCAAACTATTGATAATAATAGTATGGATGCAAATTATTTAGTGAAAACGATAAACAACGAAAGTGAATAATATTGGCATCAGGCACAGCTGATAATTTTGGTTCACTTGTTCTATTTACCATTTAACAATGTGTAACATTTTAAAATGTTATTTCCACAAGCTCAAATGTATTTTATTCGAATACAGCATGCCATTCTAAAGTAGAGCATAATTGTGGGATGAAGACAGTTTTGGAAAACATTATCTAACATGTTATGCAGTACTATTGGATTAGGTAAGTTTTGAAAAGAAAAATAGCAAATTGATATTGAGGATGATGTGAGTTTTGTAACCAAACTATATGAGGATAAGGCAAGTTCTGGAAACAACACATGTTTTCAACATGTAAAAATAAATGGATGTAGTAGGTTAAGGAGCAAAATAATATCGGAATCGGATGTAGTACCACCAAGAAAACAAGATTCAAGTGCCAACTTATTTTTTTCAATTTATGGATAAGACGAGTTTTGGAACTCACCCCCTATTATATAATATTACAATCACACGTAAATTTATAAATCCCATTTTTGTTGTATTTATCATTTTTATTTAGATTGTTATTGCTGAGGTACGTGGGATGATGTGAAAACATCATCTAGCACTATTTGACGTTGAAAGGGAGGTTGAGATTCTAATATTGACCTCAAGTTCTGAGGATGTATTTTCTTAAATATTTTTCCACTTCTATCCAAGCAAATGCTAGTTAATTATATTAAAAATCTTATCTATGCATAATTAGATCATCAGTGCATATGTGGATAACCTGGAGAGAAAAATATCTCAAAATGCCAGATCATATTCAAATCACTTTTAAATGTTTAATTTATTTACCTGAATTGCTGCAATTCCAACGAATGACTTTAGGATATTATCAAATATATTTTTTATCAGTAGAATTGATGATGTTCAGGAGATCAAGTCCTTTCTTCATAAGAATATTGTGACTTCTTTGGATAGATTCAGAAATAATTGGAAACTGGAGGAGTTTGGACCCCATTCCTGGCCACTGGCTTCCCATGCCGGAGAAAACAAACCAGACAGGCCGTTTTAGGTTTTCATAGTGCTGAAAATTATTGTTTAAATTCAGACATAATATTATATAAGAAACAAAGAAAATTAAACTAAAATTATGTTTAAGTAGTATTAGTCTTAATTTTAGACTTTCAGTTCACACATAAACGTAATTCGGATACTTTGGTATTATTTCAACTGTAATTGTTTTAGACAATTAATAACTAGAACACTCTCATCGGTGGCTGCATGGTCTAGGGTGATACTCCTGTTATATAGCCTGCCAATGAAAGGGGTATTGTGGTTTGATCCCAGTCGGGTGTACCTAGGGCGGTTTTCCCTAAATGGTTTCTCACTCACTCCTTCCCTCCCTCTCTCTCTCTCAATGCAAATTTGGTACAATGTAGTAAAATATTACTTGGAATTTCATGCTTTTGTAGGAACACCATTTTAATTTTTAATTTAATATATTTACATTTTATTCCAGCAAAGAAACTAAACACTAACATATGTAAGATATGTATTTAAGATATATATATATATATATATATATATATTCATCACCAGTTTTACTAGATAATTTTTGAACAAACAAAAAGCAGTCGACGATACTAGTGATTAGAAAAGTACCGTAATCACCCGTACTGACCATTTAAAAACAGTATTGAATGAAGCCTCTGACCGTTAAACCAGAGGTTAGGTAGGTAGAACTAGATGTATCTAAGGACAAAATATTAGTAACACTTTTGTGAAAAACAGTTCATTAGTTAAGCGTCAATTCAACCGTACTCTTAACGCTTCCACTAAAGTCTTAAACTTCTTGGTTCATGGAATGAAAAGTATGTATAGTCTAGACTATTTTGTTTTAAATCCGCATCTTACTACCTATTCAGATTATACCTAGTCTAAATCTTGATCTAGAGAGAAAATTATAAATTTCTATAAAAATATCAAGTAATCTAATCCTTAAAGTAATTTAGCTTCCTTTATTTACAAACATTATTTAGTCGTACAAGCTGGAGTAGATTATTCCTTCCAGTGCGTTGGCATGGACTACTTTTTCTGAAATGGACCTTTCGTTTTATACATTCATTCAGATTATTTAGTAGAATAATCACTAATTGGTCATTTCACCAACCTCATTTCAATAAATTATTTTGCCATCCACACTTGATTAGGTTGATTTTCCTTTATATATATGTATATATACATACATATATATATATATATATATATAGTCAAAGAATAGAATTTGTAATTTATGAGTTGGATCGTTCATCCAACATATTTATACAAAGCTATTAGGTAGTGTATTTAATTAATTCATCTTTATTTAGTAAATAGATTTAAACTGAATCTAGTATGAATATGGCTGTAGGTAGGTGCACACATGTTCACATCTAGAATTACACAAACTATTTTGCTAACTTTACAGTAATAGAATAACTCCTCCTATATATCGACACACATTACTCGGTCATTTCATAGCTGGGAAATTTTTCACCGTATTTAGACGAATATCTTATGGCTTTGACTCAGTTATGTTCATTCATGATTAGGCCATAAAGAGAGATATTTTTCCGTGTGATAATTGAGAGAATTTAGAGCTCCAATGCACCATGTCCTCTGCCTACTCCTTCATTTACCAGCCTTTTCCTGTTCCCTTAAAATAATCAAATAATTGAATCCTCCTTCTTCCTAAGCTACTCTTTCCCTCAACCTTGCCTTATATGATGTCATACAGAAGACAGTTCCTTCTAAGGATGTGCCAAATCCAATTTGCTTTGTACTGGAGAATCACATCAAAAATGGTTCTCTTCTCACCCACTATTCTTAGGACTTTATGATTTGCTTCCCTGTCTCTCTAACTGTTCTTCTCAAGTCTTTTCCAATACCACATTTAAAGCTCACCAAGAACTAGTTTCCTATTCTTTTGAGCGTCAATGATTCTGCTTCATACAGCGTGATCTTCCAAATTTACCATTTCATCAGTTTCTTTCTACGTTCCAACCACAGCTTACTGGTCAACAGTAACCTCTTCTTGTTGAAGGCTTGGCCATGGTGATCCTTGGCCAAAGGTCCTTGGTGCAGTAGGCATCCTTTCTCAGCAGACTTCACAGGTACTTGAACTGCTCTATGCTTTCCAACTCCTGGTTTACAATTTTGAATTCCATCGGTTCTTCATTTTTTGAAATCCCCATCACTTTTGACTTCTCGGTGTTGATCTCCAATCCATATCTTCTCTCTGTCTACAGCAGCTAGCTCATCATTTCCTGCAACTCTTCTTCATTTTTGATCAGCAATACTAGATTACCTGCTTAATTATATATATATATATATATATATATATATATTGATGACGCGTTCTCCTATCCTGAAATTGCCACTTCCTTCCAGAGCTTCCTTTACCAGCTTATTTCCATAAAAATTGAACAGACTGGTTAGCAAACAGAATCCCCGCCTCACTCCTCTTCCTATCTCTACGTTGTTGGTCTCTCTATAATTAAGCCTCACCTTCACTCGCTGATCCAGATAATAGTTGCAATCAGCCTTCTGTCCCTTCAGTTGATACTTTTTTTCTCGAGTACATCCATAGGTTTCTCCCACTTCATTATATAAACAAAAATGCTCTTTGCCAGTTGATGAAATCAATTTAGAATACTTGCTTGACTTCCCGTGCTCTCTCTGAAAATATTCTCAGCATTATTATTGGTTCCTTTTTATTTTCTTAATTTAAATTGGTCTTCTTCCATCACACTTTTTACTGTCTGTTCCAGTCGCCGGTTTATTATTCTTATACCGACCTTTCCCACATGACAAAAAAGAGTGATTGTCCTAAGATCACTGCATTTCTTGACTTGTTTCTTTTCTCTAAGGTTTCTTTTTCTCACAGTGGTTACGTCATACCCAAGATTTTTAGAAATATAAATTTAAATGTCTTGCCTGGTTTATTGTTTTAACCAAAATTATTAGCTTGGTAAAATGGAAGATGGCTTTCTACACATTGTGTCAGATCCTTCCAAAATATAAAAGTGATTTGGTGTTTGTTTCGATTTCCTGCAAAAACCACTATGCAGATTGTACTTAATAGCTTGGACGTCATGATAGCGCAAAGGCTAATAAAAACTAAGTCCACTATTTTTTTCATGATTTTTGTCTTATTCTCAGCTCCTGTTTATCACATTTTTAAGAAAACAACTTTGACATATTCCTGGATATAGAATAAACAAACCAGCCATCTTGAAAGAAAATGAAGGCTATATAATTATTTTGGATATTGTACGAGGACTGAAACTTTCAAAGGAAAGCACAATCATTCTCCTATATGGTGAATGAAAATAAATAAATTAAAATATAATTATTTACATTAATCTGAAATTTAATTATCATTTCTGAACTTTGTTCAGTGATCGCTCAATTAAAAAAAAAAATAGTCCTGGGAAACACAAATTACAATTGGTTTTTCAAGGTGAATAAAATGCGTTTAATATTCAATAGTCATATATATATATAAAATTCGGTTCCTTTTTAATTTATCTTTTTTTATTCATTTTTAGAAAAATCTGCACCACCTACCATTTTTAAAGATTGTAAAAGTTAGGGAGGATTTTTTTTATGTGTTGGATTAGTCATCATAAGAAAAGAAAAACTAGAAGTCCCATTGTTATGTATCTACTTAGAAATTTCATTAGGTAGTAATAGTTATATAAAACACATTTTTTTCCCTACCATAATTCTACAATATTGCAAGATTTGTTTAGGAAAATAAGACCTTTCAGAGGTTAATTGCTACCAAAAACTGGTATGACTAGGACTTAAACGTCCTCGCCAAAACAAAGCGCTGTTCAAATTATCATGAAAAAAACACGTGTATAGGGAAACTCTAGACAAGGAAGACAGAATGTAGAATCAAAGAGAGAAAGTAGAACGTGCCAAAATACTAGTTTTCCTTCAATTAACTCCTTCCATCCTTCACTTCTTTGATCTACGTGGGTTCCATTTTCTTCTCGTCAAAGATTATTGTCATAATAAAGTATGTACTAAGAACAGCTGTGTTAATTGTCTAAGACAATCTTATATCCTGGTAATGATGTTCGATCCATAGGCTTTTTTAATCGATTCTCTGGAGCGATTTAATCGACATAGGGAAAAAGTCAAGTGCATTTAATCGATCTTGGGAAGATCGATTAAACGATTCATTAAAAAGTAACTGTATTAAACAATATTTCAAATATTAATGGAGCTATATTAAAAAAAACACGATTAAGCCCATTAAATACCGGCATATTTTTCTATTATGTTTAGTTTAATCAAACTAAAGTAAATTTTAAAAATATTATTAATAGTATAAATAATGTTTATATTGTAAATTATGCCTAAACTGAATGATTACATTATAAAACCAGCTTTGGTACAACAAATGGTCAATACATTAAATGTTTCATATTATTATCTCTTTAAAGATAATTTTATTTAAATGTACACTATTATTAGTGGATTTTATAGTAAGTTGTGGCCCTGCATTGCGAACTTTTGTTTAAAAATACTATTACTAATCAAAAAACTATTTCTTACAAACAAAAAATTATTACCGTATTTATGTTTTTGTTTCCTTTCATTATTTCAATATGATATTTATTAAATCGCAAGAGAAAGAATCGATTCGTGAATAAGATCGAGAACTTTGAAATTAAAGGTAAAGGATATATTTTCGTAAAGATCGATCCAAGATCAAACAACCCTAGATCTGGGCAGCTTTGTGCCCTTGGTAGACTTTCAAATTACAAGAACACCGAGACGTACATCAAGTTGGCCCACCACATTTCAAATTATAACGTTGTTTAATGTGGCGCCACATTAATATAGACTTGATTTCAAGTTTAATGTGGCTTGATTTCAAGCTGGTTCACCACATTTATTCAACCATCCCATATTATTTTTTGAGTAAGCCATTTGTTTTTGCTTCATTTATATTCATATGGGACCGAATTCCAGGATTTTTGCCACTAAATTACGCCCAAGCAGAGATTTTAATGTGATTGCCAAGCTTAATATTCAAGTCCACCCACCACATTTTCGAAATTAAGATGTACTTATGCCATTCCTTTGTGCTACGTTTGTGCTCATAATATGTGCCTAAATTTGAGCTTTTTTGATATTAATTACGCCCGTGGAAACGATTTTAATATGGCGGGGCAGCTAGATGTTCAAGCTGGCTCACCAAATTTTTAAAATAAAAATTTGTTTATGTCATTCTATTGTGATCCGTTTGTGATCATATATGCCGGAAATTAAACTTTTGCCATAAAATTGTGCTTGTTATATCGATTTTAGGTCTGCTTTCCACTGCATCAGGGTGGAGTAAGGCGGGACGGATTACTTTATACCACTAATGAGAGGAAGAGAGCTTAGCCAACTGACTTTAGGCCAATCGACTTTATGCCAACTTACTTTTAGGCAAATTACTTTAAGCTAACTGACTTTAGGCAAACCTACTATAGCCTAATAACTTTAGGCCAAATGACTTAAGGCTAACTGAACTTAGGCCAATTGAGTTTAAGCCAACTTACTTTAGGCTAACAGATTTTAGACCAGCTCGCTTTAGGCCAAATGACTTAAGGCCAACTCGCTTTAGTCTAAGTGACTTTATGTCAACTGAGTTTAGGCTAACTGACTTTTAGGCCAACTGAATTTTAGGCCAACTGACTTTAGACAAACTAAATAATAGACCACCTGACTTTAGGCCAACCTACTTTAGGCCTACTGCTACATCAGCGTGACACCTACCAGTTTTTCATTCCGTACTTTACGAAGCAGGCGGGAGAAACTAATTAATATAGATATAACATGATACCACAATTATTTTCCCACTACACCTCATGACTTCTCTTGCCTGTAACTGCGTTTTAAATTAATAAATTGTATTTAAAACCGTTTTCTTCTAAATAATATATATATTTAATAATAGATACAAAACCTTTTACATGAAATATAAATAATTAATAAATACACATTTATAAATCTTTTTGCTTACCTTAATTTCCCTGTGATTGTTATCCTTTCCAAATATGGTGTAGCCTCTATAGTTGTAATTTGGAACGTTTCGAGAGTAAATATCGTGAAGAAGACTTAAACATTCAACATCCACGGGCTTGGATTCCAACTGAGAAAAGTTGTGAATAAATTCTGTTAAGGAGATTGGGATATTTGCTAGTAAGCGATTCTAACTTATATATTTAATTAATTAATTACTTTTGTTTCCCTTTGGAAACGGCCTCTATAAATACTCATTCAATTACATTCTATAGATATGTCTCCTGTTTGTATGTCAATATAAACTTTATTATAATAACAATAAAACATTGTCTCATAATATGCCTAATACAAGTCTAGAATAATTGCAGTAATTTGTTTAGTAAGCTACTTAGGAAAAAATCAATGTGCTTTTCAAATTCAAATTAAAGAAGATATAAATATTTTTTTCAAGCCTTCGACACCAACTATAGTAAAAGGAATTGTTATTTATTTGTTGGTTATATTACTGTACGGGTAACTTAAATCAAGACTATGCAAGGGAAAAATAATGATATGTGATACGTTTCTCTTAAAGATGTTAGAGCAAAATATTGCTACTTCACATTTAGCTTTTGATACATCCATCAGTCACGTGGTTTGTGCTCTGGATCTGTAGTGTACAAAATTGTAGAGAATTAGCCAAATGGTGGTAAGAATAATTTACGAATCAGAGTAAAGCATGGTTACAGAGGCAATAGTAGTTAATACTACCAGCTCATTGGATGTTAAGGTGAATTAGACGAGGCCATGAAAATACACCTGTGCTTATGTATTTATTGGGCTGGAATAAATCAGTTATTGCTTCAGTAGAATTTTCTTCACATGGTGATATCAACAGTTGTTAAACATTGGTCGTGAGCATAGCGACATTAGATGATAAACATTTTATTTGAAGAAAAACTATTGTCAATAAATTTCAGGACACTATTTAAATATATTCAAGAATTGTGTAGCTAACCCCGTGAAAACAAAAATCTACGTTTTTACTGGAGAGTTTATTTAGTATAAAAACTTCAAAATAACTGGTCCTCTCGTCCCCTTCCTCCCCAACATTCTTCCCTTGTGTGTTAATAGCTACCAACAACACGACCATAAATATACCTGAAGTATAAATGGTTAGCAAATTTACAACTAGGGTTCAATCCAGCTAGGACTTGCTCGATTATCTGGTCATTTCGTTTTTTGTCTTCCCCCTCTTCCCTCCTCTTCCTAATATCATAACCAGACTATGCGCTCCAGTTATCCACCTTTCTCTCTCCTCTTCCTATTATTACATACCCGACTCTATGCGCTCCAATTATCCACCTTTCTCCCTCCTCTTCCTAATATCACATTCCAGACTCTATGCGCTCCAGTTATCCAACTTTCTCCCTCCTCTTCCTAATATCACATACCAGACTCTATGCGCTCCAGTTATCCAACTTTCTCCCTCCTCTTCCTAATATCACATACCAGACTCTATGTGCTCCAGTTATCCACCTTTCTCCCTCCTCTTCCTATTATCACAACCAGACTATGCGCTCCAGTTATCCAACTTTCTCCCTTCCACAAGCTTTTCCTCAAACTCTTCCTCCTTCAAACCGGGACCAAGGTCTCGGGATAAATGTCTCACATGATTAAGAATGGAAAGTGCAGCGTGTTTGTCTGCTCAGTTAGGTGTTTGAACTCAATCGCTCACATGGCAAAATATATAAAGCGTACCTTAAGAAGTTAATGAATAAACTCATTGGCTGACCTTGATGCGTCTTGCTGTACCCCCAATATCTTAGGCACTGCCACAAAAGGACTAAATTGCGTTCTGATGACCACTTTCTCGCCATACCCAATTATTATTACCTACTTATCCTCTTCCTACGATATAGTATTTAATGCATAGATAACAATTACTCACTTTTGTTAAAGTTTCCTCTAAACCCTCTTCTGTTCTACCAGATATAACAAGAAGTCGTGGAATCTCATCAGTAGGTAGTCCATCATTCACCTTCTCTTTTTTATGAGAGCGCAGCACAACATGACCGACTACTCCGTTTAATCCTACGGAGTTAACAGCAGCTAGACCTCCAGACCAAGGCATGGGCTCTGTTACTACCTGCAACATAAAATAATGCCTCTTAAAGTTTTTAAATTTTTATTTGTAATGCTATATCTCGAAATAACAATATTAAATTTTAAATTATAAAAATATAGTTGGTAAAGCATGCTATTACTCGCACAGTATATTGTTGACATGTTGCCTGGTTTCAAGAAATGTAAAACTGGGAATATACAAAACAATAATTTTACCGGTGGCTCTTTATAGGTGTGAAACATGGTCTCTTATCCTACATAATGAAAACAAATTTAGAGTGTTCGAAAACAAAGTGATTCGGAAGATATTTGTTCCAAAATTGACTGAGGATACTGGGGAGTATATGGGGCTACTTAAAGATGAATTACATACCCTGTACTAATCAAAGGACATTTTTAAGAAAATCAAGTCTCGTAGATTACGGTGAGCAGGACATGCAGCGCGAACGGGAGAATTTAGAACCTTGTTCAGGGTATTGGCCGGTAAACCCAATGGGAAGAAACCATTGGGGAGACCTAGACGCAGATGGGAGTATAACAATAGAATGGACCTGAAAGAGATAGGGTATAATGGGGGGGACTAGACGTTGATAACGCAAGAAAGGAATAGTTGGCGTAGTTTTGTAAGTATGACAATGCACTATCAAGTTTATAATGCCATAGATTAGGTAAGTAATGCTATAACAGTAAAGTTTTTCAATTAAGCCTAATTTCGGCATACATTTATATGCGCATTAAATCAACAAATCAAACAATAATAGTTAAATTAAATAAGTAAATTATTAAATATTTGAATAAATAATACAACATTTATTTTAATACTATTTTATAAACAAGTTACTCATCAAAGAATATACTTTAATTTTGTACTGTAATTACAGCAATCCATTTAATTTAATTCATCATTATTTTACAAGGAAAATATAAGCTAACAACATTATTGGCCTAAGATATTGAATTATATAAAATAATTTTGAATGTGAATTTTTATATCTATCGTAAAACTTTCTTCATATAAATACAACCACATTTCCCCCTTATTCTATTTTTACAAGCAATAAACCAGTTGTAACTTAATTACATACCTTAAACTTTTCTTCAACTAATGCCGGTACTTGTTGAGATGGCTTGTTGTAGTTATAATTTGGTGGTATTTTTCCTGTCTCCATTGCAATCAATACTTTTACAATAGACACAAGTGCTGAGGCTGCATCAGTATGACCGATGTTGGACTTGATGGAGCCGATTGGAAGAGGCGTTTGTCTCTTACAGAGAAGAACTTTGGCCAAAGCATTCAGTTCCTTGGTATCTAAATCCTGAAAAAACATTAGCTATTTAGGTAGATATTAACCTATATTAATGACATTTCTCTATAAGGAAACATCTGAGCTTAGGGTAGATATTTTGGGAAAACTTAAATATATACCAATAATTTCCAAGATAAGTAGGTAGCTTTAATATTAAATGGAAATAGTGAACGTTCACTTAATTTAAAAGTCATTTGTAAAATTGCCCTAAGCACAGCACTAATTTAATTAATAAATGTGTAGTAGTTGCTAGAATATTAGAAAAGGAAATCAAGTTCTCATCTGCCCTACTACTTCTTTAGTAGTCTAATGCTTTAAGAGGATATTGGTCCTGTTGTGTATTGTGTGTCTTTGCATTTGCTATGTGCATTTTGTTTTACTGTTGTCGCTTTCTGTTGGCATGGGCCTCTAGTCTTTTGTTTTGTTTATCTAAAATGTAGCGACCGAACAGGGTCCTCTTTTGTGGGCGTGTTATAATAAAATATTAATTAAGTCTAAGTTGTTTAATTCACTGGTCCTCTCAGTTGTTATAAATAGGGATTCCTCAGCCGTTAATTCACGAACATTGTTCCACGTGGGTTGGATCGTTAAGAAAACGAGTGACTAGGTTATAGTGACGTTAGTGATTTGTGAGTGAGCCACATAAATAGCATTATCAGTGTAATATTCTCGAGAGTATGATAATAAGCTGTGCATCTCAAACGTTCATTTTAGTACAAATCTGTATTTTACATTTATTTACTGGATTTAATAATAAATATTGACCTCTATGAACCGTTTCAACAAACACAAGGTCTTTCTTCACCAGATATAAACATTACAATCAACCATCTTATATTTGTAGACTGAGAAAGCGCATGCGTGCAACAACATTGTGACGTCACGCTATTGGACAGCTGTAACAAGTCAAATTAAATAGTGAGTTTCATCACAACGAGCAGTGTCCTGCTCACAACTATAGAAAATTAGCTTAAAAGGTTAAAAAAAAGTTACTTTGCATAAGGTCAGTCTGTGCATGTCTTTCTTATTCTCTAACATCTCATAATTGCCTTAAATAATTATCGTGTAAGAACAACTTAATTCACTAACCAGAAATCGTGGTGATTTAAGTGGAAGCCTCACACGTACGCATACATTTATAGATCAATTTAATTAAAGCAACACAATCATAAATGAAGTGAAGGTGTGTTATCAGAAATTAAGTGGCATTTGGAACAAATTTCAGGTAGCTCAATTGCAAATTGAACAAATTGATCTAAAGTCAACTACTGAAAATGAAGGATATAGGCAGACATTTGAGGATAAATACTACACAATTTGCGCAACTATGCAGGATTTAATAGAACAAACTATGGCAGCACCAGGTTTATCAATTAAGGGGTCAGCAGCGTCAGTAAATTCAAGTTCACACTCGTGTAATAATTCAGGCATACGATTATCTGCAATAAAATTTACAACTTTCTATGGCGAATATGAGAAATGGACAACCTATGCGAACAGTTTCAAGGTCATCGTAAATAATAACGGACAAGTGCTTACAATCCAGAAGTTTCAGTATCTTGTGTCATCACTTTCAGGTCAGGCCACACAGTTAGTACAGATCCTACTTCTTATGTTAGATAATTATTTAGTGGCATGAAAGGTACTTGAGGATTGATAGCAAAACAAACGTCTTATTGCGTCTACCCATCTAAGTTAATTGCTAGACATTCAACCTATCTGGAAGGAATCAGGTAGAATTACTACAATTCATTAACACCGCAAAGATGAACTTAAATGCAGTTATGGCGCTCGAAATTGACATACCTCTACATGACCTACTTCTTGTCCATCTCTTCACACAGAGAATTGATGCTATGACAAGGCGAGAATGTGAGCTAACAATTTCTGATAAGTCATTCTCAAAATGAAATAGTTTCATTGAAATTTTGGAACGCCGAAGGAAGGCATTAGAAAATATTAGGCTATTTGATAATGAACTTATCAATTTAGGCAAATATGATATTAATTTCAAAGTGACGAGTTTGCCTCGACACACCAACTCACTAATTAGCACTTCACAAAGGCAATACAAGAAATTTATGCAGTGCTTATGGTCATGTCCTTTGCAGTTGGATTATGTGCTTCCCATAGAACTGCAAGAAGAATGGAATTTGCACTACAATCAAATGACACTCCTAAACAACCTAAAGTTACCTCGATTGGTTAAAAAGAATAAAAACTTTTTTAAGAAGCACTATGAATTCGGAAAGACTAAATGCGCTTGCAGTACTTTCAATGGAGAAAAATTTCCTCAATTGTCATCCAGAGATCAAGGAGAAAATTATTGAACTTTTTACGCAAATTAAAACAAGAAGAATGGATTTTATTTTTAAATGAATAGATCAAGATTGAACTGTAACAATTTAATTTAAAGTAAGTAAAAAACTTTTTTTTTAAAGATTTTATCAAGTTCCTGAATAAATTTTCTTTTCATACATGTTTTTTTCCTGTTACACATTTTTAAAACAAAGACTAAAATTTTTCTGGAGCAGCACCCCCACTAATTTTAGCTACGAGCCGCCACTGCTCAGAATTAATTATCTCAATTCTAACCAACACCAAGGATAGTTCAGACGATGAATTAAATACAATATTTTTAAAGTGCGAAGAAATAGCTAGAAGCATAGGTTTACAAATTAACTTAACAATCTTGGTGATGGGTGGACAGCAGATTTATAAAGCAAATGTGCCAGCTGAGAATTCCTAAGAGTACTTTCAGCGTGCAGTTTCCTCCCATGGATATCATGTGACGTTGTCACAGACATGAATGTAAAGAAGACAGTTTGGACTCACCTAGCCTGGTCTCCTTTTGACTGGCCTGCTTCACGACTCCGTAAACACGCACACTGGTCAACATCATGGATACTACTAAACGTCCGTGGCTCGAAGTACAACTCCGAGCTAGACTCGAACAAATGAACATCGAGATTGCGCAGTCCCATATGCGCCAACGACTGTGTTCTGGTGAAATAAGAACTATCCACCGGCGCGTGAATTTGAATTATTACGAGGCTAAATGAGATTGTTCTCGAAGCATGTGCACGCCCCTTCCCCTGTCCCATATGTGTTTCCCGCCGTATGTGAACACGTGACAGACTTTGTGTTGTATATAACGGCTGGACTGTGTAGTGATGTCACTCATTTCTCTGCGCTCAATTAGGTGAGACACTTTGTCTTAGCTTTAGACTTAGTCTATTTTTTGTCGTATCAAAATTATGTTTAGCTCTTCATGTTCAAAATTTATATGTTTCGGCTTTATTTATTTACACGTTACTCTTATTTAATTTCTTTAGAGACTGCTGAATTTGCCTGTCAGCCATTATGGTTTGTTTGATATTTAAACTCCGTTTCCCTTTTTTGCAGACCCGCCTTGTCCGCCTCACGGACGGGTTTGGGATTTATTACGCCGCCATCTTGGGGCGCTAGTTATTTTTCTTAAAGTTAAACTTATTGAAATGTTTGGTTTGCTTGTCAAAGTTTTAAGGGTTTAGTCTTTTTGTAATTGTAGAACTTGTTGTTCAACTTTGGGGCCGCGAGCCCGCGCACTTAGCGCTTCGGCCAAGTTTATAGTCAGGTTGATCTAATTTGAATGGTGTCTGTTATAACTTATTAGGTTGATTTAATTCATTGTTTGTAATGGCAGCTAGTTATTATTTAACATGCTCATGTCGAATTTGTATCGGCATCGATAAGTTGTGTACACCTATACTTTTTGTCTTTGTTTAACCTTTTTTTAGTTAGGTTAGTCGCCTTCTGCGCTGGGTCAATTTTATATGTATTCTTTATTATTGTCATACTGTTTTCTCTCAAAGACTTGGGGTCTTGCCCCATTATTTATTATTTAAACCAGTCCTTGTTGAATTTTTCACTCGGCTACTCTTTGTATGCCTCACTTTCATATTTCTACGAGTTGTATGTTATGAATAAAAAAATAAACTCTCTTGTGATCAACCTACCTTTTATTTATAGTGTGGTGAACCTATTAAATCAAAGGGGGGGGGGGGTTACAATCACTCAGTGACATCCCAAAAAGTTTCACTAAACACAAAAATATCTTCAACAGTTTGTTGTATCTCTTACTTACTGGTGTAAGTGTGTCTAAAGAAGATGTTTTTTTTTGTGAAACTAGCTGATTTTTACACAAATGTATTGAATGGCATTGGGATTAACTCTTTGACAGCCGAGTTTGATCTGTGATATAACAGATTCTAGAGTAGCACTATATTAAATGAGAACGCTAAGACATTCACTGGAATGTATATTAGTATTTTCAAAAAATTCAATTGATTCCTGGAATATATGTAGCAAGAGATTTTTCCCAAATTGCATGTGCTTTTAACAATCTTTTCGTCTTTGCCTGTTTCTACTAGAAGCCTGAAAGAACGTTTAAACGTTGGGAAGAGTCAATGCTTAGGCTACTTAAGGATTACAATGTTTTAATGGTCTCGCCAATCTGAACATTCACAAAGAAATGTCTCAACTCGGAGAACGTAATTGACATTTTGGTGCAGAAAGGACCCAGAAGACAACTTGATTTAAAAAAATTGAATATCAAATAAAATTATTTTTGCTTTACTGTACCATTACTAATGTTATTTTTAATTATTATTGAACAGTTTGAATAAAGATAATAATGTTGTAGTAACAATTTTGGATTGAAACAAAAATCAAACTATCATTATCTCCAAATCGTAATTTGGTGTGTTCGTAATCCCTTCCGTTTAAAATGATTCACGGTGAGGATAAAACTTTAAATTCTGCTCTATGACTCTGTTTATGTGTAACTCCTCCCTAAAGTAAATTTCAAATAACCCCCAAGATCACAATCCTGGGTGCGGCACTGCTTACATGAATACTTAATAAATTTGATGATACCACAGATCCCACATTAATTTTGCAATCGAACACTCTTACCAGGACGAGGCTTTATGGGACAACCCAACGATTTTCTATATCTAACACTCAAGAACAGATTGGGGCTGAACGCTCTCCATTATCAGGACTCCATAGGTCTTTGGAATATATGTCATCCCCCTCGTTGTAGCTATTAAAGATATTTGGTTAGTACTTGTTGCAATCAGGAAGATGATCGATTTAAATATCTGCATGGGCCATGTATCATATTGTGATAAATTACACTTGTATTCTGTTGGAGTTTGATGTTATAATCCGGACTCTCCAAACTTAACACCAAATCTATATGGTCTGGTCTGATTTTTGTCTGAAATCATAACGCTAGCTTCGCTTGTGGCAGTGCTCGATTTTTAAACTCCAAAGTGTAAATAAAACACTTGCATTGCCTTTAAATTCACTGCTCATCTCCTTGAAGACATAAAGTCTGATTTCCACTTTTGTGGTTTTACATGACAGCTATCAGAAGCGAGCGGATGGTATCAGTAATGCCAACATTGTCTGAAAGTAACTTTTGTCAACATATTTGTAAATAATAATTATTTGGTAAGTGTCACTATTATTATCACTAAAAATATTATCAATCAGTTTTAACAATGCTTCCCCAAAGATTACAGTATAATTTTCTTTTACATAATCTAATTTAAGAAAAAAAGTCTAGTTAATTCATTCTAGTTTTTCTTTTAATTCTTGTGGCCATTACAGTTTAAATAGAGCGTGAAATTTTACATTTAATTGTATTATATTAAGTTATTCATATTTTTATAACTGGCCTCGCATATCTTTAACATAAATAAATGGTTTGTGATAATAAAGAGGAAAAAAGATACAAAATGTTTCTGAAATAATATTAAGTTTAAATTTTGTAAACACCGTGTATGGATACAATTCACCGTAAACACTGAAATAAGTTCCCTACGTCATCACTGGCAGCATAGCTTCTATCCAGTGGCCATATTTGTTTTCAGCATTTAAGACCTCTTTTAACGTTCTCTTGTTTTTAATAATTAATTTGAATTAAACAGCAAAAGAAAACTTCAAAACTTAACAACCAACCAAACGGTTATTTCATAACCAAAATCTAACAATTTTAAATAGACATTATAACAGTGAGTTCTCGTATAAAATACAATTAATAAAAACACGTGCGCGAGTAAAAATTTTGAAGCGAAAAAAATATTTAATACTTGTAAAATTGTAATTGAGTATTTACAGGCGTATCTTTGCTACCGTTAATAATTTTATTACAACTTTGAATAATACAGTGTCTTTTTTGAATATTAATTTTTCTACTTAATCTGTGTGTTCTTTTGAGAATATTATTTTGGTGTGAACATATTATCCTTCGAAAATAAACGTTTTTTTAGTGATCTTAGAATAATTATTTATTAAATATAAAATAAAAGCGTGTGATAAAAAGAAAAGTGAGTGTTTCTAAATGATCGATATACATTATTCGAAAATTTAAGTGTATCAAGACTATTAAATAAATATTTTAATCCCAAGATTGTGTTGTGTTAGCCTCTAGGCTAAACCTCGAGTTTTATGATTTTTATATTATTCCAAATACATCTGTGAAGTGTAATAAAAAATACTTTTGAGTGTTTCTCCAGTGTTGATAAATAAAATACCAGGCTAAGATTTCAAGTTATAAGTTATTGTATTTTTATTAGAGACTTTGCTATAACTTTAAAAGTAGTGAATTTAAAATAGAGTTTTGTTGGTTAGGATAGCTTTTGATTTGTCATTGTCATTTATTTTATAGGCCTAAACATATTTTCTTGGATATTAATTTTTGTTTGTTAAATTATTTAAAGTTATCATAAATAGGCCTACATATTAAAACAAAATAATATAACAGATTGTAAAGGCGAGCATAGTGAATATGTTTTCTTCGAGAATTTCTCTAGAGGTAAGAATATTATTTTTCATTTTATAAACAAAAGTTTGAACTGTTATATAGTACTCATACAATAGCACAAAATGTTTAATTTTTAATTATTACACTACTCATCGGCGTTGACATTTAGTTGCAAGAAGGTCCTACATAGCCTCAAAGGTTTTAGTTTTTTAACAGTAGGCTACCACTAGGTTAAGGGACTTAATACAAATATGCTTAGACCTTTATGAAGTGCTCAAAAAAGGAATTGAATCTGTGAGAAAAAGTTGTTTTTCCATATAACTATATAATATTTAAATAATTAAAGCATTGTAAAGGCCCACTTTTCAATTGATATGACTGGCTTCCAAAATATCGGTTAGGCCTACTTATAATCCTTCAGCCAAACTATTCAATCATCAAAGAATCCTGCATTAATATTTGGTTTAGTACTAACGATCACCATAAATCTATATATTTTTCTACAGGAATACTAGTACATTCAGATTTTTCACAATTATAATGTTATTAATAATTCTATTTGTAAAAAAAACTATTAAAAATATTTATTTATAATTATAAAAACTAATATGGGATTAAATGCAAAATTTAAATTTTTTTAATAAAATATATTTTAAAATTTTATAAACAGTAATATATTATTACATTTATAATGTTAGTAATAAAACTATCAACAAATAATTATTAGTAAAATAAATAAAATTTTAAAAATTATTTATTTATAATAATAAAAACCAATATGGGATTAAATACTAAATTAAAAAAAAATTATATCATGGAAAAAATAAATAATTAATACTAGCCCTAACATCAACATATCAAGGTCAACAATAAATAAAAAATTAATATATATAAATAAAAATAAATAAAACAATCATATAGGTTTCTTGTATAGACCTCAATTTTGGCTGTCAGAAGTGACAGCTGATAAATACATGTTTTTGGAGATCATATGGTTCGGCGGAAGGATACATAGTTACTTTTCAAAGCTATCAGAAGTCAGCTGTGAGCTGTCAGTCAGCACCACAAAAGCTAAATTTGAGGTATAGATAGTGTTTAAATCGATTATAGCCTTTAGAGAATAATTCAAACTAAAATAAAAAAATACCGCATTCAAATCTACTAAGTAACTCTCTAGTTAGTTATAAGTAACCATACACTTACAGAAATTATTCTTGATAAGAATCTATGAATTTAAAGTGACCAACTAAACTAAAATATGATTTCGTTTAAAAACTTACTATTAAAGTGTATTCTATAATTATTCTTTGGATTTGGCTACTGAGCTGTACATAAAAGGAATGAATTATATATTAAATAGAAGAAATAATTAATAATTGATCATGCGTTTAAAGGCAAGCTATTTGATAAACCCAATTGTATTTGAATGTTTTTAATTATAAATAGCCTAAAACTATCCCAGTAGAGATCTATATAATATAGAAAAAACTTCATCGCAATCATTTAATAGGTTTCATAAATCTAAGGCAACAGTCATTAAATCCAACACGCTTTTTTTTAAGTAGTAGATGTGTATAATTATACAACGTGTTTCTAAAACATTGCATCAAACTTTGGCAGGATACACCTTGGGTGAAATTAGAATAATTCTCATAAGCAACCTAGGATCCATCTTCAATATTAAGGGCGGTATACACCCCTAAAGACAGAGCTAAAAACGACTGTTGTGTGAAATATTATGAAAACTGCTTAGGGTATTACGAGTCTTTATATACTACTTATTGAAACCTTGATCATTAATAAACTAAATGTGATGTTACCGTTACCCACCCCCATCATGTAAAATAGGGGGGATTGTAACATATTTTTTCTAAATTAAAATATGTCAGAGTAAGTATTACCAATTTTTACTTAAGATTACAAAACAGGGAATCAAAATTAACAAAAAAGGTGTCTTGGAGAAACTGTCTAGCTTTCCCCGTTTCTGAGATAATCATGCATGTTTAATTTCAAAGACAAGTGTTAATTCCTGCCAGGTAGGGAGCCAATAAAGCTGTGTTGCTTCACCCCCCTCCTTTCCCCCACTCTTATTATCACTATCTTCCCCTCCCTCCACGAGCAGACTGCATCAGTCCACACGACTTCACTGCATGTTGCGCGTATTACTAGTCAAATGGCAAAGTACACAAACGCAGAAATGACAGACATGGTAATGCTGTACGGTGAAGCTAGAGGAAACGCAAGAGCAGCTGGATGGTTGTACCACGATAGATATCCTGCGCGACGTCAACCTTATCACCGGACCTTCACCAATGTCACTCAGCGACTTAGTAAAACAGGTACATTTCAGCTACGAGGGGGAGCTGGTCACCCGAGGAATGTTCGCACTCCAATTGTCGAAGAAGAGGTACTGAATTATTTGGATGATAACGCTTCGACAAGCATACGTGCCATTGCGCATCAAACGAATGTGTCCAATTCCACAGTATGGCGTGTCATGCATGATCAGCTGCTGCATCCGTACCACATGCGCAAGGTGCAGGCATTGGGGCCAGCAGATTATGTTCCTCGACATGAATTCTCCGACTGGTTTCTGCAGCAGTGCGAAGTGGTTCCTGATTTCTCCACTACAATATTGTTTTCCGATGAGTTAACATTCACCAGAGACGACTATTTTAATAGTACAAATAGTCACATTTGGAATGACGTGAACCCTCATGCAACTATCATCATGGGCAACCAGCATAGATTTTCTGTCATCATCTGAGCAGGCACTGTGGGTAACCATCTCATTAGCCCTTACCTGATGCCACGACGTTTGACTGGCCACATCTACTACCAATTTCTGAAATTTGCATAGCCACAGTTCCTTGAGAATGTACCGCTCTCCGTTAGACTAACGCATGTGGCTACAACATGACGGTGCCCCACCTCATTTCACAAGAGCTGTGCGTGACTACCTCAACACTGCATTTCCTGCCCGATGGATAGGAAGAGGTGGGCCTGTTGCGTGGCCACCACGCTCTCCTGACCTAAATTCGTTAGACTTCTTTCTGTGGGGCTTTGTCAAAGCTTTGGTGTACGAGACAGCTGTTGAATCTGAGGAAGACCTGTTAGCCAGGATAGTTGCTGCCTGTGATAAGGTTCAAGAAACTCCACGTGTTTTCGAAAGAGTACGCCAGTCATTGATACGTCGCCTCAATTATTGCAATAACGTTAGGGGCCACCATTTTGAACACTTAATATGAATCTGCTTTTGAAGCTAGGAACTAAAACATGCAATAACTACAATTTGTATTTCTTAATGTAGCTTTAAATATTCCAGTGAGTGTAATGAATAAAATCCCACCCAATTATGAACTGTGTAAGCATAACTCACCAATGTAATAAATAGCAACACATCGGAGCTTATGAAGAAGGAAAAGAATCAGAGTTTCTCCATCATAACACACAAACCAGCCTTGTTTACCAAATGTACGTGATACATAGTCACACGTGCCGGTTAAAATAGTTAAACGACTGCATTGCGAAATAAAACTGCGATTCTGGCTGCCTACCTGGCAGTCATTTGCACTTGGCTCTGATCTCAAACTTGTGTGATTATCTCAGAAACGGGGAAAGCTAGACAGTTTCTCCAAGACACCTTTTTTGTTAATTTTGATTCCCTGTTTTGTAATCTTAAGTAAATATTGGTAATACTTACTCTGACATATTTTATTTTAGAAAAAATGTGTTACGACCCCCCCTTTTTTACATGATGGGGGTGGGTAACGGTAACAGCACATTTAGTTTATTATTGATCAAGGTTTCAATAAGTAGTATACAAAGACTCGTTGTAATACCCTATGCAGTTTTCATAATATTTCACATAACAGTCGTTTTTAGCTCTGTCTTTAGGGGTGTATACCACCCTTAATATTGAAGATGGACCTTAGGTTACTCATGAGAATTATTCTAATTTCATCCAAGGAGTATCCTGCCAAAGTTTGATGCAATGTTTTAGAAACACGTTGTATATATTATTTTTACGTGTCTAATAAGGTTCCATCGCATACCTAAGGTTGAATAACACTACATTAGGCATACATAGGTAATCGCCTAGGGCAAAGAGGTCCCAGGGGCACATTCTAACAAAAAGTAAGTTCTTTAGTAGTTAAATGTAATTATTTAAATTAAATATTCTAATAAACATTTCTAAATAATAGTATATAAATCTTTTATATTAACACTGCAATACACGCCTCGTATCTGACATATACATGGGCTGAGTTTTATAAGACAGGATAGTGAGGCTTGCAAGGACTTCATCCCCACCACTTCTATTCCTTCAGCACAGGCCCCTCTACCGTCATTTAGAGCACTGGACTTGGATAAAGGAGGTCAAAGGCCGATTCTTGCACTTTGTATCTCACAGATACAGCGCGTGTGGATTTGTAAGTATTTCTAAATGTTTAATTTTGTGTTCCATATTCATTTTGGGAGAAGAAGAAATCGACAAGGCTCACCAAATATACCTGCCAAGGATGCTGCCAATATCTTTTCTGCAACATTGTTCTTTTGTTTGCCCAGATGGTTGAAACATTGATGATAGTGATGGAGATGAAGATTGAGAAAACCAAAGTGCCGTCTTTATGGTTCAAATACCGAGTACAAAATGTTTCTGTATTCAAATTCAGGTTCTTAGTTTTACTTTGTATTAGTTTTACATGTTTGATTTTTTTTTTGTTTAGTTTTACTTGTCTCATTTAATTTTCCTTTTCTTTCTTGTATCTTACTTAATTTTACCAATCTAAATTTCAATTGTTGACTAAGTACCTTTACGCAAAAACTGATTTATTGTCTCTGTTACTAGAATTACTCAGTGCCAATTTTATAGGAAATAATTTATTCCAAAATGAATGAATAGCTCTCATTCCAAAGAAAATGTTCCATTCTCAAGTTGAGTTCCTAATAAATTATGTTAAATTCCATAGTTCTAAGGAGAGTTAATTTTTAAGAGTTTTATTGACTTTTTTATGTAATCTTTAATAGTTTAATTATTTTTCTAACATTTTCAATAAACAGAATTGTTCATTTAAGCTGTTTACACATTTTTTACCTAAAAAATCTTAAAATAAAATGATTAATAGTGTAGAATTTATTTTGTATCTCCCAGATACATGGCGTGTGTTAATGTACATTCAAAGGACGCGTGTTATGGAGTGTTAACTCAAGAATATATTCGTAATAAATATCTAGCCCGAAACACAGTGAAAATCAAATCGTTCATGAAAACTGAGAACGATTAGATCTAGGTACAATATCCCACACACATTGGCTTCTTCCGCAATAAATTTGCCTTAAAAACATGAGTGAAAAATGACCCAGGAAGTGGGACGATTCCTGGATAGTTCAGGGATTAGAACATTGGTGTACTAAGCCAAAAATGCCGGGTTTGATTCCCGTGCCCAAGTGTCTTTTTCAATTTAAAGAATAAACATAGAAATTGAACGAATACTAATAATTTTAATTCTACTAAAGATATCAGGACAATGAGAGGCAGGGTGGTGGATAAATAGGGTAAAGAATACTAATGGGCCACTAATTTTAAGTCTCATCTAGATTGTATGAAACCCTTGAGCCGGTCCTGCGTATCAACATATAGAATATTATAATTTGTTTATAGTAGGAGTTACTAACCTTAATTCCACTCCCGTCAGCTTCAAGGTATGAAATTAATGATGGATCTATCCCACACCGTTGATAAAAGCTGCTCAGCAAACTAGTCAGCGGATATTCCAGTGGGACTATGTAGCCTGCTTTCCTGTCACCGTAGCAGTCAAACTCAGAGTGCACAATGGAGGCGTAGATACGTTTAGAATACTTCGCTTTTTGTAGGAACAGTGCTACTGAGGCTTCACTCCGAACATGTCCACTTGCTATTAATAAAAACCCATATTATAATTAAATATATATATCTACACAAATTTTTTTATTTAAAACAACAATAATTATATTAGAAAAGATTTATTCATTAAAATTAAAATAACTGAAATAAATAGTATACTTGTCTTGGTATTGGAGCATCTCTTTTCAAATTGAACTATATAGAATATATATTTACTAACAAATTCAATAATTTAATATTAATTTTAGAATTAAGTTTCGTATAGTGTGCTTCTAAATGTATGTAGAAAATTTATCAACCAGTTTTATTTATCGTCCTGGAAGGTCTTGGAATATTAAAAATAAAAGGACGCATCATCAACACAGTAAAATACGCAGATGATCCAGCATGCTGGCAAAAAATGAAGAAGAGTGGCAGGAAATGACCAAGCTGCTGGTATAGAGAGGGAGAAGACATGGCATAGAGATCAATATTGAGAAGTCAAAAGGGATTAGGATTTCAAAACACCAATAGCTGATGAAAATCAAAATTGGAAAGCAAGAGTTGGAAAGCAAAGAGCTATTCAAGTACCTGGAAAGTCTGCTGATAAAGGATGAAAACTGCACCAAAAAAAATAAGGTCAAGAATCGTCAAACCCAAGGAAGCCTTCTAAAGGAAGAGGTTACTGCTGACCGAGAAGTTGAGTTTGGAAATGAAGAAAAAAATTATTAAAAGCTGCATTTGGAGCATCGCACCATATGGGGCAGAAACTTGGACTCTTAGGAAGATGGAAAATATAACTTGGAGATCTTTGAAATGTGGTGCTGAAGAAGATTTGAGACGATTGTGTGGAGAGACAAGGTGAAAAATGGAGAGGTCCTCAGAATAGTGGGTGAGAATAGAAATACTTTTGATGTGTTTCTTCGGTACGAACAAACCGAGTCAGGCACATCCTTAGGAGAAACTATCCTCTGCATGATGTACTAGAAGTTGACAGCACCACTAACGGCACAAATTCTGAAACCTATGCCAATATTTAGTGCTGAGTTTGTGCCACAAGAATATCCTATCCCCATAATTTGTGCCACCATAGTTTCCGTAAAACAACTAAAATGATAAGCTGTGTTAACACCAAGTTGTACTGGCCAGGCTTCACTTCAAGCCTAACCCTAGTTTCTCTCGCATGTACACCCTGTTACGTATTAGGGATATCCAACTGGAGCCCACAAGAAATTCAAAGTAGTAACAAAGCTCGGACAAATATTTGAGTATATATTCTATGACCATAGATTAAAAATCTAAAAATTAGCAACTTGAATATAGCTGACTAATATATTGATAAAATAATTTTTAAACTAATATTTGTCCTCGATTATTGAATGTTGATATTTTTTCAAAGTTTTTAAACAATTCATAATGAAAATTGTGTTATTTATTGATATTTTTATTTACAAAACCATTTCAACTGTAAAATATACTTTTGGGATGTGGAAACAAAAGTATAACCTACCTAGGTGGTAGAATGGTACTAAGGTCATCTCTGCCCTACTTGACAGACAATACCTGTCTCGCAAGGTGTTTGGCTGGGGAGAACTGCCAGGCTAGTCACTAGTCTGACATCACCTATTTTTACAGCACAAACGTTTCAAGATCTAGAGCCCTGGGCTGCATGGTAAATCCCGGTATAGTGTACTAAAGGAGGTTTTTATTAAATAATTTCCTACTATAACCAAATCTAACCTAATCACGTGTGGGTAAGTTTTCTAGTAACGCTACATTACTCCTGACTACACCAATATAGTAATGTGTAATGCCCGGACGATAAATAAGGCGCAAAGCAAAGAAACATTTATTTTTTGATAAATTAATATACAAAATATACAAAACTTGCTAGAAAAAATATTTATTTATGGTTATTACGTCACTGTGAGAGAGCCTTAGCCTATAGGTAAGTTATAACTAAAAGTTTAATATTTTATTCATTAGAGGTATTTAACATTTACTTTATTCGCCGAGTGATTATATCAGCAAACGAGAATTTCTATGAGCGATAGCAAGAGGGCCTTCCAATTCTGCCGGGAAAGGTATTTTCACACACCTTCCAGGGTTCTTTTAAATGCCGCAATCGACTTGGCACTGACGACTTTACTTCCCCTCCAAATGAAGTTGTGCTACGTCTTTTTAACGCTCAAGAAAAATCCATCGACCTCGGCTGGGTTTGAACTAATAGTTAAGATCCAAGATGTCAATCTGTATAAAGAAAATGTTTCGAAATATGTATGTAAATTTTTTAGACTCACTCATAATTATTATAACTTATTTGTCATATTATTATTATTATTGGGTGACCTGGTGGTCTAGGGGTAAGGTGTTAGACCTCTGTGCTGAGGATCCGGTGTTCAATCCCCGGTCCCGGCACAGATTTATCTGATTGCCAAACCCTTCTTCACCTCTGACAAGACGTGTATTAATCACAACTTGTGAATGTGAGGAATGCCAGGCCTTCACCGTGGTTCGGATTCCACGTTAAACTGTAGGTCCTCCATTTCATCTCACAATCACCCTACCATTGCACATTAGCGTAAGTGCGTATAACCCGAACGGGTAGTAAGACGCGGTGCTAATAATAATAATAATAATAATAATAATAATAATAATAATAATAATAATAATAATATTATTATTATTATTGTAACTGATTGTAGGCCTATACATGTTACATTCTATCGAATATGTATCTAATTAACTAAAAATGTGGACGCAAATTAATGGTTTAAGTTACTACTAATTCTTCATAGCAACGTGTAATCTACTTGTTTTAGCTCAGTCATTATTACAAATGAATTTTAAATAATCATTAACGACCTAAATACAACCTACAAGAGAATAAAACATTGTTGGTATACAATTGTTCTTATATTATAATAATATAACTATACAAATTATTATAGAACTAAAAACATACCCGCCTCGGTGGCGTAGTTGGCTAACGCGCCAGTCGTGTTGAGTCAGACCACCGAGGACGGGGAGATCGAGGTTCGAATCTCGGTCGGGTGAACTGGGGGTGGTTTTTCCTAAATGGTTTTCCACTCTCCCTCCACGCAAATGCGGGTTCACTTCCCCTATATTCAACCTTCCCAATTCCTAATCCATTAGTGTAATTAGTACTTAAGCGTATAACCCGAACGGGTAGTAAGACGCGGTGCTAAAATTAATTAAATTAATTAACTAAAAACATAAACACTCGTAGGTTACTTAAAGTCACAACTCATTTTTTGAGTTCCTTACTAAGAATAGAACCCTTATGGAAAACTCATGTTATATATCTTTTTTCAGTCCTACGCAGATCTCAACATTTGAATGGTTAGATATGTAAAGCCAAAGCTTGAGTTACAGTTAAGTGCTAGCGAGCCAACATGGAATGGGTTGGTAACAATTTTGAAAAAAGACAAATAACGGAATTTGGTATTCATTAAAAGTAAGTTTAAGTTTTATTATTATTATTATTTTTACCCAATTATGTGGGTACTTTTGAAAAGAATTTACCATGAGTGTTTCAAATATATATATATATATATATAATATTTTAATATAATTGTATACATATTTTTTAAAAATAAAAGTCTCAAAAACGGAATTTTAAAAATGTTTGGAATACACTGAAAAATAAATGGTACGGCAGACCGCACAGACTTTCTCTCTCTTTCTATAAACTCGTAAGATTTCTGAACGAAATAATGTACATTGTATCATCACCACTCCACATAAGAACACGCATAAAATAATATACAATGATATATAGTCAATGAGAAAAGAGGCGCATCTTTGTCCACCTAAGAGCATTTCAAACAGTTTAATGTCTTCCACAAGGGTCAACACTTCGTATTAAAATTTCGATTTCTGTTTAAAATTTTAACATTTTATATGGTGTTGCAGATCTTCAAGTCATCGCATTGATATTTAATTATTCATTTATACATTTTGACCAATAAAAAATGTAAATATTGACTATTGAGTCTAAAATGGAGATAGATCATTGCTATGCAAACATTTCTCGTAAGAGATTTAAGGAAAAATAACATACTATTTTAGATACTTATATTTAATTACTCTATGGCATTGGAGAATTATTGCGTTAAGACTTAAGTAGTATATGTTTACAACTAAAGCTCACAAAACTGTATTAATATATTTGCAAATATCTCAGAAACTGCTGCTTTTATAAAAATATATTTCAAATAAAAGTTTTTTATTTCTAATAGTCCTACAATTTTGCAATGATAAGTTGTTTAGTTTCTCCAATAGTTGTAGAGATACGGAAATTAACGCTTCTGTAATGTACCCTAAAAATCATTTTCATAGGAAAATGAAAATAGCCAGTTTATCTATAATCTTAATCAACGCCTAGATACGAATTTTAATCAAAATCGTTTGAGCAGATTTTGAGAAAACCAAATTTTTCTCTTTTCGCCCTTCAGTAAACTACCCTTAATTTTAAGTTTTTATAGACACACAGACAGACGGCATTGCAAAGACTATTTTTTAGGGTTCGGGGGGTCATGAGACGTCGACATCCATCAACATTTCAGGTTAGTTTTTTTTTACGGTCGCAATACTTAAACTTTAATGTGCAAAAATTTAAAAAAATTCATATAATTGCGTATAGATTGAAAGTTATTGATTTTATAAAAATATGTTTCGAATAAAATATCTGTATTATAAATATATATACATATTTGTAATGCTAAGTAATTTCATATCACAAATAGTTTCGAAGCTATTATAAAAAATGTTAATTGACGCATCAGACCGTAGCCCTTAAAGCCATTTTGCCGAAATATTGAGGGTAGCCATTTTGTTTGGAATATTTATTAATGTTTATAAATGAAATTTATTCAAAATCGTTAGAGCCGATTTTGAGAAAATCGACTTTTTCTCTTTTTGCCCTTCAGTAAACTACCCTTAATTTTAAGTTTTAATAGACACACAGACAGACGGCATTGTAAAGACTATTTTTTAGGTTTCGGGGGGTCATGAGACGTCGAATTCCATCAACATTTCAGGTTAGTTTTTTTTACGATCGCAATACTTAAGCTTTAATGTCCAAAAAGTTAAAAATATATATATAATTGCGTATAGATTGAAAATTATTGATTTTATAAAAATGTGTTTCGAATAAAATATTTGTATTATAAACATAAATACATATTTGTAATGCTAAGTAATTTCATATCTCAAATAGTTTCGGAGCTATTATAAAAAATGTTAATTTACGCATCAGACCGGAGCCCTTAAAGCCATTTTGCCGAAATATTGAGAGTAGTTATTTTGTTTGGAATATTTATTAATGTTCATAAATGAAATTTAATTAAAATCGTTAGAGCCGATTTTGAGAAAATCGACTTTTTCTCTTTTTTCCCTTCAATAAACTACCCTTAATTTTAGGGGTAGATATCCAATTCCAAAAACTCCTCGGGGCAACCCTATGAAAACCCTAGATATCTAGTTTCAGCTCAATCGGTAAAATAGTTTAGGCTCTAGTTGGAGGTACAGATAGACAGACAGACAGACAGATAGACGGGAATCCAAAAACCACTTTCTCGGATTCAGGGAGTCATGAAACGTCAAAATTCATCAAAATCTCGAGTTCGATTTTTTTGACGATCACCATACTTTCTCTACCTGTAAGATAGAGAGAAAGTAAAAATTATGTTTTTAAATATTCCTTTTTACTTTCTCTCTAGCTTACAGGTAGAGAAAGTATGGTGATCGTCAAAAAATTCGAACTCGAGATTTTGATGAATTTTGACGTTTCATGACTTCCTGAATCCGAAAAAGTGGTTTTTGAATTTCCGTCTGTCTGTCTGTACCTCCAACTAGAGCCTAAACTATTTTACCGATTGAGCTGAAACTAGATATCTAGGGTTTTCATAGGGTTGCCCCGAGGGTTTTTGGAATTGGATATCTACCCCTAAAATTAAGGGTAGTTTATTGAAGGGAAAAAAGAGAAAAAGTCGATTTTCTCAAAATCGGCTCTAACGATTTTAATTAAATTTCATTTATGAACATTAATAAATATTCCAAACAAAATAACTACTCTCAATATTTCGGCAAAATGGCTTTAAGGGCTCCGGTCTGATGCGTAAATTAACATTTTTTATAATAGCTCCGAAACTATTTGAGATATGAAATTACTTAGCATTACAAATATGTATTTATGTTTATAATACAAATATTTTATTCGAAACACATTTTTATAAAATCAATAATTTTCAATCTATACGCAATTATATATATATTTTTAACTTTTTGGACATTAAAGCTTAAGTATTGCGATCGTAAAAAAAACTAACCTGAAATGTTGATGGAATTCAACGTCTCATGACCCCCCGAAACCTAAAAAATAGTCTTTACAATGCCGTCTGTCTGTGTGTCTATTAAAACTTAAAATTAAGGGTAGTTTACTGAAGGGCAAAAAGAGAAAAAGTCGATTTTCTCAAAATCGGCTCTAACGATTTTGAATAAATTTCATTTATAAACATTAATAAATATTCCAAACAAAATGGCTACCCTCAATATTTCGGCAAAATGGCTTTAAGGGCTACGGTCTGATGCGTCAATTAACATTTTTTATAATAGCTTCGAAACTATTTGTGATATGAAATTACTTAGCATTACAAATATGTATATATATTTATAATACAGATATTTTATTCGAAACATATTTTTATAAAATCAATAACTTTCAATCTATACGCAATTATATGAATTTTTTTAAATTTTTGCACATTAAAGTTTAAGTATTGCGACCGTAAAAAAAAACTAACCTGAAATGTTGATGGATGTCGACGTCTCATGACCCCCCGAACCCTAAAAAATAGTCTTTGCAATGCCGTCTGTCTGTGTGTCAATAAAAACTTAAAATTAAGGGTAGTTTACTGAAGGGCGAAAAGAGAAAAATTTGGTTTTCTCAAAATCTGCTCAAACGATTTTGATTAAAATTCGTATCTAGGCGTTGATTAAGATTATAAATAAACTGGCTATTTTCATTTTCCTATGAAAATGATTTTTAGGGTACTTTACAGAAGCGTTAATTTCCGTATCTCCACAACTATTTAAGAAACTAAACAACTTATCATTGCAAAATTGTAGGACTATTAGAAATAAAAAACTTTTATTTGACATATATTTTTATAAAAGCAACAGTTTCTGAGATATTTGCATATATATTAATACAATTTTGTGAGCTTTAGTTGTAAACATATACTACTAAGTCTTAACGCAATAATTCTCCAATGCCATAGAGTAAGTAAATATAAGTATCTAAAAAAGTATGTTATTTTTCCTTAAAGCTCTTAGGAGAAATGTTTCCATAGCAATGATCTATCTCCATTTTAGACTCAATAGTCAATATTTACATTTTTTATTGGTCAAAATGTATAAATGAATAATTAAATATCAATGCGATGACTTGAAGATCTGCAACACCTTATAAAATGTTAAAACTTTAACCAGAATCGAAATTTTAATACAAAGTGTTGACCCTTGTGGAAGACATTAAACTGTTTGAAATGCTCTTAGGTGACAAAGATGTGCCTCTTTTCTCATTGATTCTATATCATTGTATATTATTTTATACGTGTTCTTGTGTGGAGTGGGGATGATACATTGTACATTATTCCGTTCAGAAATCTTACACGAGTTTATAGAAAGAGAGAGAAAGTCTGTGCGGTGCGCCGTACCATTTATTTACAGTAAAAATGATTTTATTTATATGCAAATAATACTTTTCAAAATATTACTATACTAATTACTATACTATACTAATACCGCCGACAACTTTTGACGGATCGGGACTGCATAAACGAGAAGAGGATGGTGAGACTAGAAATAATTCCAAATAGCCTGCACCGAGTGCACACTTGATCCGTAATAATGCATACTTTAAAGATGTGAAAAGAATGAAAACTAGCCAAACAACGCATATTATTAAGCCATAGAAATATTGCTGAAAGTTTGTTTACTAGCTATTTTGGTTCCTAGATAAAGCTAAAGTTATATTTAATATAAATGAGTACACCTTAGTTTTCTTATTTTATTCAATAAGTAATAATCTATCTCACTTAGAGAGACGCGTGGCATCCTAAGGTTTCATTTTATAAATTTATTTGAGGTATCTGGCATGCACTTTCTGAACAGAATTATAAAATCAGCACACTACCTTGAAACTATCTTAAAATTTGAAAATACACATCATCCCGGTCCTTTAGCTCTTCAGTTTAGAAGTGGAAACAATGTTTTACTAAAAATTAAAGTTCGATGATGTCAGGAATCGAACCCGGGGTGTTTAGTTAAATAGACAAACATGCTATCAATTGAGCTAAGCTGTCGCACTATCTTAACTTTAAATAAATCTGTAAATCTTACTCTTATAGGATTATTGGTTTAGAAAGCATTTACTATAATAATAATAATAATAATAATAATAATAATAATAATAATAATAATAATAATAATAATAATAATAATAATAATAATAATAATAATAATAATAATAATAATAATAAGGTAACCAATCATTATTTGAGGAGTATGAGATTTTAACATATAAGTTGTAGTGCAGACTACAAAATACTTAATTTATTTGTTCTTGAAACTAGCTTGGAAGGAGTAATAGCTGTTGGCTTACTGCAAGACATAAATGTCTAGAAGATGTATGAATGTTAACTGCATTAGAAACTGTCAGTATCTTGCTAGTGAATTACTTGATAAAGTGAATAATGTGATCCAACCCTCCTTTTAGACAACCGCCATTTAACTACTATACGCTATACGCGGACATTCACAGCCAGCTAGCACACATAGAACGAGCTATTTATTAATATGTTTGAATGACAGAAAAACTTCACTGTTTCTCAGATAACCTTCATATAGTCAATCTTAAATCAATAGAACAAGGAAAGAATGTTTAAAGCAATTATTGAGGGTTGGTTTTTTAATTTTTTTTTAGCACCGCGTCTTAATACCCGTTCTGGTAATACGTGGAAAACCATTTAGGAAAAACTACCCCAGTTCACCCGAGCAAGATTAGAACCTCGATCTTCCCGTCCACATCAGTCGAGCTAAACAGGAAACTAGCGCGTTAGCTAACTACGCCACCAGGGTGGGTCTGAGAGTTATCAATAATCTCATTGTAGTAAAAACATTATTGATTGAACTTAAAAAAGAAAACCCCAAATTAAAAATAGATTATTGATCAGTGTGATATCTGCTTGAAACATTCACAAAATAAAATATTCAATATCTTATATTAAACAGAATTACAAAATAAAATTAGTATTCTAGGAAATACGGTAAATAATTTATATTTTACTGTATTGGTAATCATGCGGACAAAATTTTTCTCATATGGTCCATTTTCAGTGATGGATGAAACAGGGTTCTATTTCTAGCCTGGAATATTGAGACACGTTTTCCTAAATTGTTTCCCAACTTCCCTCCAAGCAAATGTGGTTACATCATCTTTAAAGTGTATCTTTTTCATCACTATCCCCCAGAAATTAGTAGTAAAGGCGGTTGAAATAGGTAATATTATGTTACATATAAATATTCTCCTATAGTTCACTCTGGACTATATCATCCCCTTCGTGGAAGAACGGAATTTCACCTTCCGGCTAACCCACAAAATCCATTATAGCAAGGCCTGTCAGTATTTCCAGGAACTCACAGCAAAACACCTGATTAAACTAATGTTAAAACCTGTCTGGATATAAAAACTACGCAGGCCTAGTAAAAAAAAACTGCACTGCAATCACTTAAGTGGTTATAAATAGCCTAGATAAAATTAACACAACATCCATCCGAAACTTTAACAGGGATTTGAACCCTAAAACCTAAGTCTATCATGCTACAATTTGCCTGGTTGATATCCTACAGAATATAATTAACTACGAAATCAGTTGTTCACAAATATCTGGCTGGTCCATCACCAAGACTCACAACACAAAACATGATTAAATCATGCTAAAACTTGCTTGGATAAATATTATTAAAAAAACCTACATTGCAACCGTTTAAGTGGTTCCATAGATATATACAAATATCCGTATGACACTTCACCAGGATTCACACCAAAACACGCGATTATAATTACTATACTAAAAAATGCTTGGATAAATACTCTAAAGAATAATAAAACTACACCACAGTAATTGTCTGGTTCCATAAATGTATACAATCAATCGGCTGGCCTTTTCACCAGGACTCACACCGAAACACCTGATTATGCACAAATAATGCTAAAACCTGCCTGGATATTGGTTCAGTACAAAAGTGAAAACCGCACCGCAAATGTTATGTGGTTCCAGAGATCCTAAGTTACATATATAAATAAATCCGGCCGTATCTTTAACGGAAGATTAAACCCTGGCTTTAAGTATGCGAGATCCTCCATTAGCAGACATCCTAATGAATAGAAATAAATGCATTGCAATCTGTTATGAAGTTCCAGGTATCTTTGGCTATAGACAGACGTTCTTAAAAACAGTACTGATCTATAAAAAAAATTTTACTTAAAAATATTTACATTCCAAACCTTAAAAAAGCAGAGATATTATGTAAAGTGGTTTTAAGCTCGTAAACCAAATACAATATTTATCCTTGCTTTTCAATTATTATTTAAAGCTCCTAGCTATTGTATTAATACTTGCCTATAACATGGCCAGTTTTATTGTTTGGATTTCCAGAATTTATTTAGTAAAAAAACAGATTTGACAAAAATAATCACAGTTAAAATTATACATTAAATTTATTATAAAATGATAATCAACGTAAATCTTAATAAACTACACCTTTTCTCAATCAAAGTATTAATTATTAAAGCATTTTACTAATAGTTATATTGTGGCCGCTATGGTAATATTAAATAAAATATGGAATCGAACTATAGTCCCACAAAGTTAGAGACAGTCATAATAACTTTGAAGAAATAAGTAAGTTCACTTTTATAATTAAAATATGTTTACTGAATAAGATTTTATCAAATATCTTTATCTTTGTCCACCCGGAAATAATATAAAATATTTTAAATCAGGATTGGGACCATTAAATTACAGAAGTTTTTTTTTAAACTCTTCTTACAAATAAAATAACAATCTTTTGGAATTAATATGTTATTTACGTTACATGTGTGGAATATAATAATTAATCATTAGTAAATTTATAATTGGTTGTACACAGTAATGAAGATTCTGGAAAATGGGAGACTTGCTTTATGTTACCATGTGAAACCAATCAATGTGGGTAACAGTGCCAAAATTAACGTTTGACATGGTTAAATTTTTAATACCTAAAAAATGAGAGACAACATAATTAACTAACTAAGAATTTAAATAATAATTATTAATTTTATAATTACCAAAACAGTAAAGTAAAGTTAATTTAGTAAATCAAATCATTTGGGCCGCCCGCCATCATATTTTCAATACTTTGTTCCCACTAGACGAAGTCGACGCCAAGTGAGTCATCTTCAGCCAAAGCGTTAAGAATAACTTTACGCCCTATGTCCAGCTAGAAAAATAAGGAGGGAACTGTACGGTGTTTAACCGTACAGAGTGGCAAGAACTGGGCAGCTACAAGTCGGTCATATAAAATTTTTCAGCAACACGCAACCTTCTCAGAAGATTAGTCTGACTAATCATGAAATCTCTCTTAGACGCATGTGCGGTGACCATATGGTCGTCATCAGCGAGAAACCAGACGCCGGATTCAAACGGGTCGCCTATCTAGCACCTAGCTTGGCGCGTATTTGTGAGGTATGGGACCTCATTTACGTCGCCGTCGACCGCCGGGATATGTGGTTGACACCCGTCGCATGCTATTGCAACGATTTGATCGACACACTCGTCGTAGATGTATGTGACACGCTAACGGAATCAGCGGGTCTTATCGATCTCGAGCAGCCTACCATGGAAACGCACATCAGAAACCTGGATCTTATCAGTGCTACCTACTATACACGTCAAGTCGTCGGTTTGGACCATTACACGCTGGATTGTGAACTAAAAACAATTTTACTAACACATCTAAGAGACACTGTAGAAAAACATATTGAACCAATATATGCGTAGTTCCTGTAAAAGTGTATAATAAATATTATGTATGTCTGTGAAATCTTTAATATAAGTCTGTGAATCCGTTTATGTATGTTTGTAACACCTTTAATGTATAATAAATAAATATATGTTTTGTAATATCATATTTTATTCACGCAAAACCTGCCTGTTCCTTACACGTAGTGTAAAAATATACGAGTCTTGACTTGTCGAGCGGTCAAACTGGCACCAATCATGATCAGGGTCAATGACCTATTTTACTAGCTCACGGTTTCAAGGTCACGATCTATTCTTGTCTCGACTTGTCTTGTCGGGTCGCCAAACTGGCGCCAGTCATCATGGAAAACCCATTAGCACATAGGGGGTTGCGACACAAGGACAAACTATTACCACATAGGGGGTTGCAACACATGCCTTGAAGGAGGGGGGTGAGGGGAAGTGAAAGGGGTCTCAAGGCAGGGTAACACTTTCTCGCACTCTACGCTAAGCAGCCGTCGGGAAAGGTTCGTGCTGTATGTTCCGGGAAGTGAAAGGGCGGTGAACAGCTGCAAGCTGGTCTCATTCTACGCTACGCTGCCATAAGGAGATGTTCGTGCTGTGTGTTCCCACGCCCGACGCCGTGGACCGCACGCAAATAAATAAAAAATAAACTCCAACGCCCGTCCCAATCCTACCCAGGAATAAAAAACAATAATCACACATAATAAAAGAATATAAAAAAACATTGATCACACATAAAAAAAATTGAACAAGAACCAACATGTTTGGAACACTGGAAAGAGGTCAGTGGGGGGGAGGGGGTCAGAGGGATGGGGAGGGTAGAAAACCAACAGCCAATCAGATAGCGAGGGGGCATGGTCACGCGACCAAATCCAGCCAATCAGCGTTGGGCTCAAAGGTCAATTGTCAAAGGTAAAAGTGGGGCGAAACGCCGTGCTAGGCAGCTTATCATCATTTTAATAATATGTTAACCCTGAATGTAAATGCCAATTAAATTCGACATTCCTTTGAGACAAAATTCATTTCAAAGTGAAAGGCAAGGCAAAGGTAATGGCTTTTGACAAAGGAAATACATTATTTTCTATAAATCTATCTTTTCTATAAGTCTAATAGAAAATTAATATTTGCAATAAGCATTTGTGTCAATTTATTTATCTAGGGAGCTTATTTTAGGCCTTCAAAAATATTTATCCTTTTGCCATCTATTATGTTAGCTGAAAATAGTAGACTTTGAAACATTTTATCTCCTAGTTCATTCAATAGATACACCCCCTGTTTATAAAATTATTTACTCACGTAAATTTAGCTATTTTTTTTCTAAATAATTGATTTAATTTTCCCTATTAATTATTAGAATATTACGAGCTTATAAATCTTTTTGTATTACTTTTAGTAAGGTGTATTAAAATAAAATAATTTAACTGCATACATACCATTATCATCAAACGATCTGTTGCATCCATCTTCTGATAGTACTCCGAGACCTTTGTAATGGTAGGATATTTCTGGGTGTAGTACGAAAGCTACTGCCCCAACTAAGGCGGTCTCACAATGTCCATTCTTGATGGCTTCGTAAGCTAGAGTGAGCGTTTCAACACCACTTGTCTCCGCTGATAGAATAGCATAACTAGGTCCTGAAGACACAAGGACAACGATTAATACTGTAATAACTTTTAAAAGAATAAAGAGGGTATGCGAGAATAAAAAATAAAGATAGGATTTATATAATAACTGTATTAAAACTTATCTATTACATATTTTTATGGCTGAAAATTATATATATGTAAATATATGTGTGTATAAATATATGCACATATAGGGTGAAGTCTCCTGTAGTCGGCCACCCTCCAGTGTTCGGAAACATGTGTGTATTTTCCGTGGTATTTCGTTGTAAGAAAAAAAATACGTCTATTTCGCGATACCCCAGTGCTCGGCCAGTCTTCTGTAGTTGAATCAGTAATGCCAACATTGATTTGTACTATAGTTTTAATTGTTTTGTGGTAGTGGTATGGGGTGTCACACTGAGCTGACTGCAAGATGGCGCTGTTAACGTTTTTGTGCTAACCACGTGCTCTTCCAATTAAGGTAAGTTACAATGGTAATACTGAATTTTTTCTTAAACGTGTCTGTGCATTTGATGTAGAATGAGTCAAACTACCATATTAGAGCATAAAAATGAAATTTGTTCTCAAAGAGTAAGAAAATTTAAGTTGGCCGACCACTGGGTACAAATTAAGCGTTTATTCTAGTATTCTGCCAAGGTGGCCGACCAATGGTTACTGAGAGAAAACATTGTTTTCTGTTAAAATTATGCTCGTATGTTACTTTTTGATGTTCTTTTTAGTAAAACGTTTTATTTCAGCCAACTAGTACCGAATACCCAGTAGTCGGCCACAAAAAAATGGAAGTGGACGGCTACTGGTGATCACTACTGATTATTAATTTCCTGTGTTCAGCCATTCAATTTGGTTGTTAATAATGTGCGGTCGTGTGTTTTTGTAATAATTTATACACAGTATTTTAACAGAATTCTAAGATTATTCAATGCACAGGCCATTAAAATTATAGTTTTAAAAAACATACGAGGACCATAACAGTATACACAGTATAGGATATATATACTTTTTTTTTTACATCTAATGAAATTGTTTTCTGGTAAAGCAATTTAAGTTTTATTATTGTGTCTTCCAATAATTTTATCGCCCAAAGGAAAAATTATTGATTTCATCTATTATTTTACTTTTGTATTTAAAATTAATACATAGGCATATATTTTACTTCCTGTTCGTTAGTTCTGTAGAAATCTCTCTAAACGCAAAATTGTGAAAACGCTTCAAATTTGTACCGTTATAGCCTAAACGTCCTCTCTAGCTTGTTCTATGAAAAAAATACGAAATTCAAATGATTTACAAATTCATCTTTTTTAAATTAATTCATCATTTCCTCCTCTGAGCCCCTAAAATATCATGCTATTTTGCTTATTAATAAACTATGATTATCATAACTGGATTTTTTCAGATAAAATAGTCAAAAGCAAATACTACAATTTCAGACCTTCACTTTGGAAGCATCTAAAATGGTTACAGGAAAACGGCCTCAGTACCACAGCTACTCTACCAACGCCATGTTCGAGGCATTGAGGGCTATAAAGTATGATAAAATATCAGTTCGGGAAGCTAGTCGGCGCTTTGGAGTACCCCGAACTTCGATTCAAGACCGTCTTAGTGGAAAAGTTTCACTGCAGGATGATGATCGCAAAATGGGACCCGACCCAGTTTTGTCTAAAGAAGAGGAGCTTAAACTTGTTACATGGCTGGAGGATTTAGCTAAAAGTGGTTTTCCACGAAAGCCAGATGATTTACTAAATTCAGTCCAGCAAATTGTGAAGGCGACAAAAAAATAAACACCATTCGTAGATGGTTATCCTGGCAAGAAATGGTATTGCAGTTTCATGAGACGTCATCCGCAACTTGTGACAAAGACACCCGAAAGTTTAACAAAAGGTAGAGCCAGAATTTCCGAAGAACTAATTAGGAAATGGTTCAGAGAGCTGGAAGAATATCTAGATAAAATAGGCGAAAAAGAAATTCTTTCTGATCCAGATCGAATTCTAAATGGAGATGAAACATCGTTCAGCATGTGTCCAAAAACTGGCAAAGTAATAGCACCTAAAGGCTGGCGAAATGTTTATGACATTAAGTTGAGTAATGAAAAGGAAACTATCACAGTTTTATTAGTTTTCACAGCCAGTGGTAAAACATTACATCTTATGGCTGTATTTCCATTAATTAAACCACCGCGTGCGGTTGTAGATAATATGCCAAATGACTGGTTTTTGGGTAGAAGTGAAAGTGGCTGGATGAGAAGTGAGTTATTTTTCGAATACTTAGCAAATGGTTTAAATAGTTTGTTATTTAAAGAAAATATTACAAAACCTGTTTTATTATTCGTCGACGGCCATAAGTCTCATCTTACTGTTGAACTCAGTCAGTTTTGTATTGAAAACAATATAATTTTGTATGCGTTGCCTCCAAACACAACACATATTCTGCAGCTTGCTGACTTAAGTGTATTTAAACCATTGAAGTCTGGCTGGAAGGAAACTGTCAGAAAATGGCAGAATGAGCCAAATAATGTTAATACTGTTTTGACGAAAGCTACTTTTGCACCTCTTTTACAAAAAGTCCTTGAAGCCCCGTCATTGGAAAGGTCTATTTAAAACGGATTTAAGAGATGTGGCTTATTCCCATTCGATAAGAATGCAGTAGATTATTCCAAATGTATACAGAATAAACTTGAGGTGTTTGCAGAAGAAAATACTTTCGATCAGCTGAAAGAAAACGATATTATTACTTCTGAAAACGTAATAAGAATTTTACAAAAACACTTAATTGACAAAGGAATTAATGTTGATATTCTGCTTGAATAACTCAGTAAAGCTAAACAAAAAATCTCAGCAACTCATCAGTCTGATGAATTGAATCCCACTTTCTCCCAAGAAGTATCCAGTATTGACACAACAATGCATTCCACAAATTATGAACCTTTAATAACAATCCAGGACTCTGAATTGCAAAACATTGATATTTCCGAAATGGAAATCATAATTGATCCATCTTCAGTTGACATATACAAAAGTTACACGGAATTAAATAGGCCTACTGCAAGGGAGGTAATAAATATAATAGAAGAAGTTGAAGATGCACACGAAATTTATCTGATACAAGAAAAAGAACCCTCAACATCAGGCAAAAATGATGACCACTGTATTTCAGTATCAAGCCAAACTTTTCCTAATACAAATATATCTGAAACACATCTAAGTGTTGCAGAATTAGTTGAAACAACAAATCCTTCCAGTAAAAATAAAACACAACAAAATACACCCCTAAACGATAATGATGTACATACAATATTTGTAACTAATTCCACAACGTCTCCAACGCTTTCTTTGACAGATTGCTGTATTTCTGCTTTGCCATCGCCTGAGGAACGAACTGATGCAAACACTATAAGTAGAGATACTCAGCTTTTTCTAGATAATCCTATTCCAGAAAATCAAAGTAATTATAATTCTTCTGCAGACCGATCAAATCATTCGTACTTAAATGTTGTTTCCAGTGATCTAATAGGCTTACCATCACAATCCTACACGGCTGAAAAGGACATTGTAGCAGAAAATAACCAACGTGTGCTCCAAAAAAGAGAGTGTTTCTAGCAGCTCATCCCAAAATAAAACATGCATAGGCGTATCATCCCCTTTTAAAAAACATCTATTTTATCCTAAGGCAATAGCCACTGTAAAAAAAACGAATATTTCAAGAAAAAATCCCTAGCGAAATTTATTCCGACAGGTGGCGGGACTTCTACACAAAAAAAGAAAAAGATAAAAAAGATGAATTAGAAAGAAAACGCAAACGGAAAGAAGAGAGAGTCAAAAAATAAAAATCTTAAATTAAAGAAGATAAAGTTAACTGCTGGAACAGAGACTGCACTTCCGAAAGAAGAAAACAAACATATTTAAATAACATCTACAAAACAAAAGGCCAAAATGATGAAAGTGAAAAACACACATAAAAATTCCTGTTTCAGTGGCTGTAAACAAAATGAATTAGAAACCAGCGATTTTAAATTTCAATCGGAAGAATCATTAACTGACAATATTACCCCTGAAACATCAAGTAAAAGTAAAGTAATGCAAGTTACATCATCTAAAGTATGGGAATTTGTGAAAATGTTTCCCAAATGTAAAACCAGTAGGCAAGATGATTGGGTGGTAGTTGCTTTGAAAGAAGATAATCAGAAAAAGAAAAGGTGTTTTATTGGAAAAGTGTTAAAAGTCAACAATGAAGGCTATACAGGTTCTTTTGTTCGCCCCAAAATTACAAAAAAACATTGTGGCTATGTATCTGGTTACCCTGATATTACTGATGAATATACATTCGAACATAAGGACATAGTGGGTAGACTTTTTAGTCTACCAGAAAAATATGGAAGAGGATTGCTAAGATTTAACATTAATCACAAAGATCTATAGTCTACTAATCTTAACCTCAAGCCAAATTGTAGCGTTAATCTTTAGTTATATTTATAATATTTTTTCTCATCTTATTTATAGTTTATAATTTTTAAGATTTATTTTTAATTTTGTAAGACTGATTTTTATGTGTATAACATTCATAACACATTGAAACATATTTTAGTGGCATAATTTTCTATAATAGCCTATTTTATGCTCACAAAGATAGTTTGCTTTTGGTGACTGTAACTTTACTTAAAATTAAGAAAAATATAGTTAAAACTAAACAGGTGCAAATAAATAAATACATTCTCAGTTTTTATGAGATAATGTTATAGCTAAAGCAATTTTTTATGAATATTTTTTAGCAGGTTAAGGTTACTTTAGCCTATAGGTATAGGCCTATATTTTTTATTAAAACAATTTTAATGATAGGACTACTATTTTTAAATGAGACAATGGAATCCACTTTATGTAATTTTAAGATTTATGTTTTTAGCTACTTATTATTTTTGTATTACTATATTTAATATTGTAATTCAAATGACAGCAGAGATCTTTTTTTGTGAACATATATAATAAAACAGTGTTTTTTTTTAAGATATATCTTTGTTTCTCTGATTTTCTCTAAATACTACTAAGTACTAACGCACGCGTGGCCAAATACTGGATCTATCGCGGACGACTAATGGAGTTAGATAGCCAACCACTAGCGATTGTGTTCTATTTTAATTAATTTGACTTTTCCTTTTCAAACCATGATAATATATCACTATAAATAGTTTCATAAGTTAGTAAATTTTATAAGATACCAATAAAAAAATCCAGTAGCGTCAGTGATGTTAACACGGTAAAATAGGAAAAGGAACAAGAAAATTACAATAACTGGCCAACTACTGGTGCAGTTACCCTATATATTGGATGTGGAAGATCATGTCCTTAGACTATATGGAGTAAAATAGAACAGACAGAACGTTTCTTTCAAAAGTGGAGAAGAATACTACGGAAGAGTGGTATTTGTCCCTTACCTAGAGGACTTAAGCTCAGTATTGGCTGAAAGATTTATGTCACACAAAGAAACTGTAATGTCCTCAAGACATTTATTGTCAACCAACGCTACTGGACAACCATTTTCGTATATTGATCCAGCATTTTTATTCATTGAAGATGATTTTCCTGATTTTCATGACGTTGTTGAAGGGAGTGGGAGTTGTGGAAAACAAGGTGGGGTCAAGTTGAAGCTAATCTGAGACCTTCAACAGCTATGGATGCTTTGTTTAGATACTACTTGGATGTTTATTCCAATATCCACCAGCTGCTTAATATATTGGCTGTGATCCCAGTTTCTACCGCAACTGCTGAACGAACAAAACTTTAATGATATTGTGGACCTATTTGAGAAGTAGGCTACTATTTCAGAATCTTGACTTGTTTTGCTTACTCTACTTTCTATTCATAGATACATTTAAATTTCTGATAACATGGTGATTGATAAGTTTGCAAATAGTGTAAAAGCAAGAAAACTCAATTTTGTTCTGTGATAAAAAGTATGTAAGACATTGAACAAAACTCAAAATATATACTATTTAATTTTTACATACATTGAACAAAAATGTATAACTACATGTGTATATTCTCTATCTTCTGTAGTTCCGTGCATTTTTAAAGTTGTACATAGGACTAAAATGTTTGTTTGTCTGCACAAGTATAATATTTGTGAATGGTATTCAAAAGGCTTGGTTAGGTGGCAATGCCGATTTAATAAATGAATATTTGTGAATTTTTTAATACCTAGGCTGATAGGCTTATACACCTATCTTAATAAATGCCAAATTAATAAATACTTACTTGTGAATGTTTTACATACCTTGCTTAATTAATGCTGAACTATTAAATCGCTATTATTATTATTATTATTAGCACCGCGTCTTACTACCCGTTCGGGTTATACGCACTTACGCTAATGTGCAATGGTAGGGTGATTGTGAGATGAAATGGAGGACCTACAGTTTAACGTGGAATCCGAACCACGGTAGAGGCCTGGCATTCCTCACATTCACAAGTTGTGATTAATACACATCTTGTCAGAGGTGAAGGAAGGGTTTGGCAATCAGATAAATCTGTGCCGGGACCGAGGATTGAACCCCGGACCCTCAGCACAGAAGTCTGACACCTTACCCCTAGACCACCAGGTCACCTAAATCGCTATTCCACACTTTACCTACTGGCGACCTGTGAAGGATTTTGCTTATAAAATGTACGGTAATATAATGTGTAGACTAGGTTACTTATTTGTATACCTATTGCCTATTGTGTTAGGATGGATGTTTGTACACATGGAAGCGGGAAGCCTGTATGTACATTGTACGTATATGAATATATGATCTTAACTTTCATACTGAATGTGAGCCCTCACCCCCCTCCCCCCCCCGAAAAAAATCCTGGATACGCCCATGCCTTTATGAATTATTTTCAGTGATATCTAGTAGTGAAAAGAGATTAGGCCATTTTCTCTGAACAAAAGACAATCGATTTAAGTAAGACTCTATAAGCTACGTTTCATTATAAATCGATTTATTTTTCTTATTAATTATGCACTGGGCGCTATACTTAATTACTATTAGCTATTAACTGTGCAGGAATATAAACACAGCCAAATTTAAATTAATTAGATGTAAATCGTAAAACTAAATTAAATGCATAGGTAAGTTGATATTCAATGTGATGATTAAAATAGTAAACTTAGTTTTCGCTTGACCGAGCATACTGTATTGCTCAATTATAGTTTTGTCAGTGGAGCATTCTGAGAAAATTAATAAGTATGATGTACTCTAAAATTTACAGGGGAGATTTGAGGGTCGAGGACCCTCAACCACCGTTGTCCAAGAACGTCAAGGGATTATTTAAAGAAAAATATTTGAAGACGTTTGACTATAGAAAAGTGGTTCTGCTTCCCAGATAAACTGGAAAGACTTTTAAGAAAATTTGAAAGCGCAGGGAATAGACCCGGAACCTCTGGGTCCATGGGCAGTTTCTGGCGGTCCTCAAACTGTAATGATAGCTACATTGTTAGAAATTTAAGTAAATATTAATGTGGGGGCTAAGAGTGGTATGGGCACATTTCTGAATGCATAAGAGAGACATATCCTATTCAATTAGCCTAGTGTAATTAAAAGCACACAGTTAGCAATAATCAAAGCAAACAATCATAATAAGAGTAAATGAAGTGGTACATCGATCAAGTGTCCATCAGATCTTGGTGAGAGGGAATCAGGTGGATTTTCCAACTCACGTTGCAATTAAAACTATTACCTAAATTCCTAGCTTATCTCACAAAATGCTGCTTAGAAACAAACGAGTCTCCCAACTTAAGAATTTATGCTCCAGAAGCTATTTATAGATACGTAAACTCTGACAAACATAGGAGAGATTATCTCGGACTATCAATACCCTATCGCCACGTCATTGGTTTATTGCTAAGATATTTACACATGTCTTTTGCTGTAAGCAGTGGTGCACCCAAGGGGAAGAGTGGAAACAGGGTATTTACCCCCCTCTTCACCCAACACAAGTAATTTTAATAGAAATTTAAAATAATATGAAGTATAACTAAAATATATAGCATTGAAGATGTGTTGAATGTATAGGCTACATTTTAAGACCAGGCATCTGACTTGAACCTAATATTCAAAAGGTTTACCGATACACACAAAATTAACAAATGAAAAAAAACATACAAATAATAGCTTCAAAACCATTTGCATTATTTAAATACCATATTTACTATAAAACTACTCCAAATAATTTCTAAAAGCATTTAATATTCATAAATGTTCTCGGCCTTCCTGCTGTGCAACCCCATATCAGTTCTTTCAATCAAAATTTAATTCTTGTTATAGCCTTGATTGAATGCCTCCCCCAAAGTAAATGGTTGGTTGCGCAATTGATTAAGTAAATTATGTGAAAATATATTTCATTTTACCTTTTCCTTCTAAATCAAATTGAAATAGTGAAATTACACTCCTGACTTTTGGGATTCTTTGATGTATAATGATATAAAATCACAATGACTAATAAGTCGTTAAAGTAAAACAAAAACTAAAATAACACTATTAAATCTCCACAAATCCTTTCTACTAAAGAAAAACAAGAATTTACTGTCAACTACGGTTAAAGTAGCCCCGTTACCCCCATCCCCCTTCCTCACTCTACCAGTGCTGAAATGCCTAAAATTGAAAGAGTGGTAAAATGTGTTTGCCAAAACTTGATAATATATGTGACTAGAATGTCTGAACATAAATCAATGTATTTAATTAGTGTATAATTAAAAGCTTGTAATGTATACTAACTATTATTTTACAATTAATTTTATATATATTTTATGTAATTTTTCTTAAACGATACTAAATTAGCTTAATAAATAAACATTGTGATCTTGAATCTTTTTCAATAGTTGTCACAATGCTTGGCTTGCTTCACATGAACAGCATGACCTGGGGTGTAAAAACCCGAAATCATTGGTCAATTACTTGTGGGCGAACAGAAAGGAATGTGTTGCAACCCCCTAAAAATTGGGCAAGGTCATTAGAACCTCCCTAGCTTGCATTGCGGTTTCCAAGCAGCAGGCCCTGGTCTTCTTATTGTGTTAAGAAGAGCCTTTTGGAAGAAGAATTACTTAAAACACAATATTCTTGGAATATGAACTAATATTATTTTTTAAATTAATAAGTAATTACATGTATATTTATTAAAAATTTAAACATTAGTATTTACACAGTTCGCATAGACAGCATTGAATTAAACAAAAAAACTAGTATATATCATTATGGGTATGCGGCGCACGACTAGCATGCCCGGAGAATACGCCACTGAGTTTTATATCGGCTATGAATTTCTAAAATGGTGGAGCTACGATTGTGTGGTCAAATCATGAAAAGAGTGGATCCTAAAATGTTAAAAATTAATTATAATCTGCTGAAGGGGTGGTTCGAGCAAGAGATGGCAATACTTAAATAAATGTATTTTTATTAATAAAAAATTTGTTTTTAATATTCTTGACATAAATTCTAATTTTGTATTTTACTCGCTTTATACTGTATAATTAATATAAAAATACAATTTGCTTCCACCCACGCCCCTGCCAATTTCATTTCCAAAGTTAAAATAGAACAATAATAATAAGAAACGGGGGTTTACCTAAAATGTGATAAAATATAAGACGTACACATATCAAAATATTCAACTAATTTATTTAACCTTTCCCCCTCGATCCAGTGTACTTAAACGATTTATTCCTGTTCAGTTCTTGATTAAGAAGTATCCTATCAACACCTCGAACTAGCAGACGGCCAACTAACCTAAATAATTTCCACATATAATTTATCGATTTATATAATAAAAATAGATCTTATGTGAGTTTGACTTACCATAAACATTGAAGCAATAGGAAATTCTGTTAGCAATAAGAGCACGGTTATGTCCCAAAATACCATATCCATGACCATGCTTTCCAAGTCGAATCCTTGTACTTTCAGATTCGCTGATATTCGAACCCATCATTACTCCCATTCCAGTATTTCTCACATCCTCTAGACTCAAACCTGGAATTTTAAACGTAAATTAATATTGATGTTACTGAATTATTAGAGAATAAATTCTAATGTATTTTTAAAACCAATTTCGAATGGAGGTCGCTACCAAGGGTCTCAAGGAAATTGTAACAACTCCATTGAAAAAAATACAACACGGATCATGGTCGAATCATGGTTTTATTCACGTTATTTAAATAATATTAGTATATTACCAGAGGTAAAAATGTTTATTAGTTTCAAGTATAATTTAAGTTATCAACTATCAAAAAATATACCACAACAATAATTAATCACGTTTAAAATAGTACCCTAACATGATCTATTTATATGTTTTCATTATAAATTAATTATATATGTATTTAATATCTAGAATTATTTCTAAATATCTATACACGTAATTTATATATATTATGAAATTGAAAAATGACACCTGGACACGGGAAACGAAACCAGGACCTTTGGCTTAGTACGCCAATGCTCTACCACTGAGCTATCCAGGAATCGTACAGGTCCCAGGGTCATTATTCACTCATATTTTAAGGCAGAGTCTATGATGGACGTGCGGAAATCGTCGGCCACAAATGTGTGATTTATTAAGATCACGAGATATCAGATAACGCAACCACCTTCGACTCGGTAATTGGCTTAATGCTGCCACTTGTACATTTATTATAGTTGCAAGAGATTGCATATTTAAGAATCAAATAGCCGAAGCTGCCTTAAAATATGAATGAAGAATGACCCTGGGTACGGGATGATTCCTAAATAGCTCAGTGGTTAGAGCATTGGCGTACTAAGCCAAAGGTCCCAGTTTTGATTCCCGTGTCCACGTTTCATTTTTCAATTTTCAGAATACGATGTCTAGACAAATAATTCCTCACTAAAAAGCAAAAATAATAGCTTCGGATATTTGATTTCTAATTTATATATTATTAACTTATATCACAGACATATTCTAGAGTTAGCGTGCTTGAGACTATTTTGAGACCTTTAAATCGATTTCTAAAATCATGGCCAGGTATAAATAATGCCATTGTTGGATTCAACACATTGTAGCCAATCATACTTTGTCAAGAGCTTTTAATCTTATTTAGGCCCGACACTTCTTATAATCTTTTCATCAAATTAACTTATGAATAATTCTAATGCTAAAAGTATAAATGGTTTGTTAATATACACAATTACAGCTTACCTGCATCGACGATAGCTTCATAGGATCTTTCAATCATATTTCTTATCATAGAATTCATATCATCACATATTTTTTTATTGATTCCAAAAAATGTTGAATCAAAACTATTATGTCCCGACATTCTTCCAATAAATTTTGGAACAGTCAAATTAGCTTTAAAAAATAACAAACCATATTAAATTACATTCTATTTTAGATTAGTTCACCGTATTTAGAATCTACAATGTGAAAGAAGTGTCTGAATTTAATTTCTTATGTATTCAATCAGGCTAATACAGGTTTTTGGTCTACTACGTTGTAAACACCATACCCTACACCATATCCAAGAGTGGAATGATACCAGGACGCACAGAGATTATATTTATATTTTTGTGTGACGTCGTCAAAGTGTTAACCTTACTCAGTGATCGCCTGCAGATACGATCACTGATCTGGGGATAACCTTCTAAAGATTAAACAGGGAGGTTGTGACGTGTGCGTTTGGTGGCGGGAGTGGACAACTGTACCGCTAGGGTCTGTGATAGTTCAGAGAGTTTGCCTGAGGCGACCAGCATAGAGTTACTCGTGAGACTCGTAAGAGTAAAGACCTCCTAGTATGTTAGTCAGTCAGTCACAGTCCGCCACGCCCACTCACACGTCACCGGATATTCGTGTGTCTTGTAGATTTAACAATAAACTATATTCATAAGTCAGCATCAACGATTTTGTTATTGCTTCTGAAACATATCCACGGCCTATGGGGGCCGACAGTTCAATGGTAGCAGAGCCAGCCAATAACAACAGAAAGAAGCAAGAGAATTTAGACATTAAATTGGTGGCTCATCTCTCAGCATCGTTTGGTATTACTATTTTAAATATATTATCTTAGTTTAAAAATGTTATTCTATCAAAATTATGTGATCACTTAGGTTGGCCACACACCAAATGCAACATTTTGTTTCGCGACAGACATTTTGTCGCAGCATGCTGCAAACGTCTCGACTGCCATAATATCTAACGAAGCGCTGAACATGGTTTGCGACACTGTCGCGAGGCGCCTTGCGACAAAAGTCTCGACTGCCATAATATCTAACGAAGCGCTGAACATTGTTTGCGACACTGTCGCGAGGCGCCTTGCGACAAAAGTCTCGACTGCCATAATATCTAACGAAGCGCTGAACATTGTTTGCGACACTGTCGCGAGGCGCCTTGCGACAAAAGTCTCCTTTCATTTATGTCTCGTGACAAAACATGATATAAGTTTTGATCTGCGCGTGCACCAGGCCTCGAATAGCATGTGAATTTTCGGCCATGTTTTTAATTAAATTATTTTGAAAACATTTGGTTATTATCTATAAACACATCAACAAATATTAAATATTAAGTTATGTTTTTATTATTTATATTTTTTAACATGCTTTAATTACTTTCGTTATTTGCGATTGTGGGGGTAAAACGCTGAGTAAAAAGAATCGAGTAGGCCTATATTTTACCAAGTACTTTAAAAATAGTCGGGAAAGTGATTCACTTGGTTAACCTGCTAATCAATTGTGTACTTTATACCTGCGAGTATTTTGTATTAAAAATGCATGTGAAACATTTAAACCATATTGTCACGAGTCATATGTTGCATTTGGTGTGTGGCCAGCCGTAATGCGCAAAAAGTATTACAGTGAAATAAGTTAGTACCTATTTATAAATGGTTTCATTTTCATTATTATTACTAATTAAATAACATTTTGTACTAATACAGTGGAAATTTAAGCACAGTTTATTTTAATTTGATTTCATCATTCATCTAGTTCCTTAAAGTTAAATATTTGTGTTAATGGAACTCAGTAGTCTAATGAGAATGCAATAATATATAAAAGTCTCACCTTTGCCCCAGTTAGAATATTCACAAATCTTGATAAATTCAGCATTGTCAAAAAGTTTTTCTTTCAGCTCGTCTATGCTAGTTGTCTCGGGGAAGTTACCTGATATTCCAGAGATGACAATATCATCACCTGATATTTCTGTATTGTTCCTTTCAGGCATTATGAATCTGGTGAGTAATAATAAAACAATTATAATCTGGATTCTTTAATTTTAAAAATGACACCTGGAAATGATAAGTGAACAGCTAGGTTTTAAGATAAAGCACCCAAAAAAATGTAGTTTCTTTCGAAACTTACACATGTTTATATTATTCAAATACATATTATAAATTGCTACCTAAGCTGTAGGCGTATTTTCAAATTGACTTTTAATATAATATATTACTATTATATATTTTTAACCAATTTATTTTTGTAATCTATTTTAACTAATAAAAAGCATTAAAAAATTAAATAATAATTATTTAGTATATTTCCATTCTATTACATGAGCCCGCACGCAAGCCATACTAACCAGGTGGCCACCACTTAAGCGATGATAGTGACAACATTTATGGATAGAGGGTGTCATATGGTCAGCACATCGAACCCTTCAGCCATTAGTCTCAATTATGACTCACAAACCCATCATGGTAATTAATTAGGCGTTAATTTATCATTTTATTTTTATTTTTGTCAGAACAATGATAATAGATCAGTAGAGGTATTTCTTATCCTCAATTAGTTCCTTCATACCAAGAACGGTCTATATTTTCGTCTATTTCACATGCGAGGTATAGTCCGTTTTCCGCTATGAAGGTCCAAATTGCCAATGTAAAAATACGCTTCTCATACTCTGATATTGCCTTAGGCTATGAAGAACCATACGTTGTTTTCGCTAAGAAGGGAATAATTAAGAATGGGAACCCATAGACCGTTTACACTAAGAAGGGAATAATTGACACTGTGAAACTATATACATCGTATTCGCAAAGAAGGGAGGATGTGAAACAATGAGTCTATAGTTTCTCGTTCTCTAAGGTAAAATCTGGAGCATTGTTTCCATAGCCCTTACTTCCACCCCGCTCCCAGCCCCCGCCCCCTCCCGGGGGGCTCCCTCTCTATATCCTAACAGTCCTTGCCTGAGATCTAGCACTGGGTAGCAGTCACACTCCTTGCCCCTTGTTCTATTAAAATAAAGCAACAACCTTGTCGAGGACTATAGAATAGATAGTCTCACAATCTCAACTGTTTGAAAACATCCTTGAGGAACATTGTTATTCGTGGATATCGCATAACAAACCATGTGAATAATAAAGCATCTTGTGGTAGAATATTCAACAGTCATTATTTGAATTTGGAGACATCAATACGGGATTACTGGTGAGTAGTCATAAACACTTAATACAATTTTTAGAGTGTGGAAACCAAATAAGTTGTTATTGAATCTTACTATTTCCTTCTGATTTCACGTTTATGTGCTAAATAATCTAATATATAAATCGGGAACAGACACAGTTTCAGACCTAATAATCTATGTCATGAATATAACAATTACTCTGATAAAATATACTATCTGTCCAGGTTATAAACTAATAAAACAGCCTGAATATCGATTAAAGAATTATTTAACTTATTAAATGTTCCATAAAGCATAGGAAACGAAATATATCATCAACCTGTCTTTGAAAAATATTATTACTCTGTTAAAATATACTACCCGTCGAGGTTACAAACAAATAAAACAGTCTGATCAATAACAAATAATTTATTTAACTTATTAAATGCTCCATAAAACTTAGGAAATGAATTATAGCATTGACCTGTCTTTGAGTACTATTACTTTGAATAAATATACTACCTGTGCGTGTTACAAACAAATACAACAGACTGAATATCGATTAAAAATCATTTAACTTATTAAATGTTCCATAAAGTTTAAGAAACAAGTTGTAGCACTAGTCTATCTTTGTATAATATAATTAGTGTAACATATTATAATACTACCCGTCTATATAACAAACAAATAAAACATTTTTGATCATTGAATAATTAATTATCGTATCTAATGTTCTATAAAGCATAAGAAACGATTCATAGCAAGAGTCTAATTAGAAGCCTTTCATAAATTTAACCTGCGGGGTTTATACCCGTTTTCGAATTTACAAAGCGGAATTAAGCGACCTTGAGTGAAAAGGAGAAACTAAACCATCTTCCAAAAACCTTGACTTTAGCTGTCACAAACACCCCAGGTAGGGAAAAATTTAGAAAATAAAAGGTTTGAAAAATAACTTTCTGGGAAATTGCAATTACCGTTAAAATCAAAATAGTTTACAACTCTGAGAATATGTAGTGGAGAGAAGGTTGAGGGGTTATGTGGGGTTTGCTTTGTATGTAGAGGGCGTTTAGTATAAAAATGGACTCGTTTATGATAATATTATGACAGTTTACGCGGTCGATTCAATAGATATAGCAGGTATGGCTTATTGTAGTAGGCAAACATGATGGAATAGATTATTAAATACTAGAATTAGTAATAATAAATACAGTGCTCCATGTTGATATGAAATTTCAAAATTAGCAGTTAGACAACAATATAAACTTAATTGGAATGAAGTTAAAGATTTACCTATATTAAATATAGGAGAGTTATTGTATGATTGGCTGCATTGCGATGAAATTTTCCCTTTGGAAAATGAACTTGAAGAAGAAAAAATTATGAGTATAATAAATAAAAATATGACCTTTTCACCATATAGGTCATACGCATTATCAAGTGATGCTTTCGTTGCTATAGTGTGTTTGCCTGTAGATGAAATACCTGAATTTGCTCTTGATGAAAAAAATCACATACATTTTAATTTTTATTTAAAAAAAATAATTAGCTACTAAAAAGAGATCTAGATCGTGTGAAGCATGTTTTTGGAAAACGAGTAATTAATTACTTTACGGCTCAAGACTTACTGCATAAAATAATTTGGGATATTAATAATTACTGCTACCTTTGTTACACTGAACCTTTATTTTATATTATTGATGAAGATTTATGTAGACAAGAATTCAATTTACATACAAGAAAAAGAATTGACATGGATGCTAATTACTCAACTTATGATGATTCGGACGGTGATTGTGATGAAATGTATGTTGTAAAGGGTAATTGGATGGATGAGTATAAATACAAAAAAACTTAGAGATATTTAATTTTGTTTGTTGATGCAAGATGGAGTCGGCAAGAACACCTATTTAAGACCTCTCTGCAACTCTGCTAACCGTTATAAAAGGTTGAGCATCATCATGGATATTCTCAATAAACTTCAAAACGTGTCGTGCTGCGTGCAGAAGCAGGTGAAGTTGAGTGAATTAAATATAGGCATACCATATCCGGTTAAGAGTTTCAAATTGGTAACAACAAAGTTCGGCAGAAAGATCATAGCGCAAATGCAAACTGACGAATTCACCTATCTTCCTAATCGCATCTCTGAATCATTCAACGACGAAGAGCTGCAAGAGCTGAATACTAAGAAGCTGTCGCTGGTTTGCAACGGGGTCATCGGTAATACATCGGACATCTCGTTTGAAGGTTGGTTCAAACTTTGATTATCACCCTTGAGCAGATAGCAGAAAAAACGCAAGTATCTATGATCATTATACTCAGCCTATTTAACATAATCTATCTGAACTGAATCAGGACGGTCGTGCTAGACCTTCAGTGTACGGTAAGGAATAAACAATTGAATTTGTGTCTTTTAACAGGTGCAGTCGGATGTGGATGCTAACTTAATATGCTCGTGTATAACATTCAGCTAACGATTATTTTCTGTTGCAGAGGTAGTGTCCGATCTCGCGGATGCTAACCGCGATCCTTGGGAGCTCGATATATCAAAGGACGATCGAGAAACAGCGACAGCTGAAACGTCCTGTTACGGCCCGAATTGCAACGCGTGTGTCTTCCCGAAATTTTCAAAGTTGATAAAATATTACGTGTCAAATGTAAAGGTGCCAGAAAGAAAGTGTACGTGCAGTTGAAAGGTTACCCCGCCAAGTTTAATTCGTGGATCCTTGCCAGCTGCGTCAGTGCCCTACCATGAAGGACCAGTTTTACCTCACCTTGCCGAGCGACAGCTCTATGGTATATTTCCCAAAAAATACCCTCACGAATTTCACCACGCAACTACCCTACCGTCTCACGCTCGACGGGCGGTGGAAAGTCGCTCTCGCCGAATTTCAATATCCGTTTTCTTTCACCACCGTCCCAGAGGGCCAAAATATTGTCTGGTTCAACTGGGTGGACGCCAACGGTGTGGAACAAATATTCAAGGATCACATCCCGGCGGGAAATTACAGCAATATCCACGAATTGATTGAAGTCCTAAATGATGTGGACGCGTTTAAAGGAGTTAAAGGGGTTATGTTCAAGTACACAAGCACCAACAAAAAAGTGGATGTTGTTTCTTCTTCACCAAATATACAGCTGCTGGAACTATCTAGTCAACTAAGTCTACAGCTAGGATTCGATCCCGGTACTAATCTGATCAAAGTCCCAAAGTCACCGTACGTCGCCAACATTCTACTAGGCTTGCCCTCGCAAATGTACGTCTACACGGATATCGTCGATGCTCAACCCGTGGGCGATATTGTGGCACCACTGTTACGTATCGTTGGTATCAACAACACAAACTATCTCTACGGCATACACCAGACAATCATCTACAACCCTCTGCACTACGTGCCCATACTCAGGAGGGAAATCGAAAATCTGTAAATCAATATAAAACAGACACCGGTGAACCTGTACTATTCGAGTTTGGAAAAGTGTGCGTGAAACTTCATTTTCGACGCCGCTCAACATGAACTGTCCCTACCAAAGATATTACGTCAACCAGGCTGGAACAGGTATATCTTCGATCTAACGCGGTGTTCCCTATCAACGCGGGCACGGGATAGGAAGTTTTTTCAGCGGCCTTTACAAGAGCGTCGTACCGTTGCTGAGAAGCGGCGCCAGAGCCATCGAAAAACAGGCGCTTCATATGGGTATCGACGTGCTCTCCGACTTCGCCAATCAGCGTCGTCCTTTCAAAGAGGCACTACGGCAACGTGTCGGCGAGGCTGGAACAAACCTGAAACGCAAGGCGGAGCAGAAGATTGGCACGCTGATGACCGGTTCAGGCTATAAAGGGCGTTGTAAGAAGCACCGGCGTCAGTCTTCGGCCATCACCCGACGTAAAAAGGTCAAGAAAGAAGCTGTAGATATTTTCAGTTTATAAGTCGTTTCTACACCCCCAGTCGTGCGAGTGTGCCACCAGTTAACTAGATCTCTTTTCCATCCGGCCACTCAGAACAGTCTTGAAAGCGGACAATGGCTCCAGTACAAACCTGTCTCTTCCCTCACTGATGATTCGCCCATCGAATTTATCGTTACTGGTCAAGGCGAATTCTATATCGATCTCTCAAAGACGATGCTCTATCTCAGGGCGGCCATCGTGAAACCCGACGGTGGCGCTTTCAAAGAGACGGATCAAATCGCTCCCGTCAACAACTGGTTGCATTCGCTATTCGAACAGGTGGATGTGTTTTTAAACCAAAAACTAGTCTCACCGCCCAGCAACACGTATGCTTATAGAGCGTACATCGAGACGCTGCTCAATTACAACAGCGAGGCCAAGAGAACGCATTTGACTTGCGGTCTCTGGTTCGCAGACAGCCCCGGGACCTTCGAGGCGGTTAACGCAGTCAACAGAGGGTTTGAGGCTCGTCGCAGTCTCACAGCAAAAAGCAAGACAGTGGATCTTTTGGGGTATCTACATGGTGATGTGTTTAACCAAGAGAAATACCTATTGAACGGCACCGAACTAAGAGTCAAGTGTTTAGTCGTGTTTAGTCTTATGTCCGTCCCTGAAATTCTAAACTTTAAGGTTCACATCGTCGAGGCCGGTCTTTTAGTGAAACGCGTCAAAGTAGCACCTTCCGTATTGTTGGCGCACGCAAAGGCGTTAAACGTCAGTTTATCCCATCACCCGCGTGGAAGTAAAAACACTCACTATTCCCGTGGGCGTGCAAGGAAAATCACTGGACAACGTGTTCACCGGCCAGTTACCCAAGCGATGCATCGTGGGATTTGTATCGAACGCCGCGTTCAACGGAGACGCCACCAAGAACCCGTTCAACTTTCAAACGTACGACATGAACCATTTCTCGCTGTACGTGGACGGGGAACAAATGCCGTCGAAACCGTTACAGCCAGATTACCCAAACGGCGACTATGTCATGTCCTACCACACACTATTTTCTGGAACGGGTATCCATTTCATGAACGAAGGTATCGACATCACATGGGAAGCCTTCCCTAAGGGATATCATCTCATGGCTTTCGATCTCACACCTAATCTGTCTGCCCAAATGACGTCGCATTAGAATTTGACGAGGCACGGTTCTCTGAGCATCGAAGTGAGCTTCACCCGAGCTCTCACCGAAACCGTCAACTGTATCGTGTACGGGGAGTTTGCCAACATCATCACCGTCGACAAGGACAGAAACGTCGTGACCGATTATGGGAGTTAATATAAACGGCTTCCCACCCTTAAACACGTCATTTAAATCATGGACGTCGTCGTGGATTTCCAGAGCTTCATCGACGACGACAAACAGTTTATCGTCAAGGAACTGAGTGTTTTATTTGTATGTGGAACATTACTTCAACATTGGGTGTTAAAACCCCCGTTCGCTATCGAGGAACTTTCACCTGCTGCCAGAAAGAAAGCCGACTATATCGTCAGCAAACTGCACGGTATTCCCTGGGATAGCGGTGATGTGGATTACAGTCTGCTCGAATCCCTCATCTCCCGCGCCACAACGCGTGCAGAAACCGTCTACGTCAAGGGAGCAGAAAAGAAAAAGTTTCTATCCAGATACACGTCAACCCCGATCGTAGATCTGTACGACAGAGGTTGTTCTTCGTTGAAAACACTTAAATTTGGTCGCACCATGTGCATGACACATAGTTCTGTATGGAATTTCTGTTTGGCCTCCATCGTTTGGGGACTTCGAGACTGGATGCTTGAAGATGAACACGCACACCATAAGACGTGCGCTGAAAACAAACCCGTGTTTCCGTTCTGTATGGTCGGGTGTTTTCCCAGCTGATCAACTACTCTCAAGAATAGCTCAACCTGCCGCTCTCATCGTCAACACCGATCCACACACCGAGCCCGGGACGCATTGGGTCGCCATCTTTATCGACAAGAACGGCGTGGGAGAATATTTTGACAGTTATGGTTTTCCACCCCGTATAAAGTCACATCTGGCATTTATACGCAAAAATACTTGTCGCATGTTGCATAACACGATACAACTTCAAAGCATCGCCTCAGAAGTTTGCGGCCAATACTATCTCGTGTACCTTCTCTATCGCGCCCAGAACATTCCGATGAACATTTTCCTCACCCTATTCTCGCCCACCGATCGTTCAGGCAACGACGCTAAGGTGGTGAGATATTACAACACATTTTTCAAGAAGCTAGGGTCCTGCCACCCCTCAAGAGGCTGCGTCCAATCGGCGTGCGCCTATAAAAGGGGCGTCACGGCGGCGTGCCGTCCATAACCGTGACAGTCGTCGAAGCGATCAAACATCATGAAAGGTCAAGACGTTTGCGCCCGCAAAGCAAAGCCAGTGAAGCCGCTCGCCGTCACCGGTATTTTCAACACTTTGTTCCCGCTGGACGCGGTCAACGCCAAGCGTGTCATCGTCGGCATGAGCGTCCAGAACAACTTTACGCCGTATGTCCAGCTAGAAAAATGTGGCGGGAACTGCGCCATGTTCAACCGTACAGAGTGGCAAGAACTGGGTTGCTACAAGCAGGTCATATCAAAGTTTTTCACCAACACGCATTCTCCGCAGAAGATCACTCTGACTAATCATGAAATCTCCCTGAGACGCATGTGCGGTGACCGTATGGTGGTCATCAATGAGAAACAAGACGTGGGACTCAAACGGGTCGCCTATCTAGCACCTAGCTGGGCGCGTCTTTGTGAGGTGTGGGACCTCATCGACGCAGCCGTCGACCGACGGAATATGTGGTCAACACCCGTCGCGCGCTATTGCAACGATCTGATCGACACACTCGTCGTGGACGTGTGTGACGAATCGACGGATGTCGTCGACCTCGAGCAGCCTACGGTGGAAACGCACATAAGAATCCTGGATCTCCTCAGTGCTACCTACTATAAACGACATGTCGTCGGTTTGGACTTTATGGTTTGAATTTGTTTATTTTCTCGTCTGTCTAATCAACGTTCAAATTTTCTACAGTATCGAGATGGTTTTTTTTACTAACCATTTCCTGCTTGAATTCCATTCCAATCTTTCCGGCTTTTATTGTTACTGTGGGGTAGTTCTTTAACATACTTGGTAAATTTGAATTTTCTTTTATTCCAAAATAAAGTTTCATACTAATTTTGAAAAGATTTTAAGCTACTAACTCCCCCCTTACACATACACACAACACATTATTTTGCCCTTTTCTGAATAGTAAATATTTGAAATATACTTGGTTTTTGAAGTAATCACTCTAAATGTCTGGCAGATTTCAATTTTCTTCCCTCTTTTAAGAATTCTTTTTATTTTACTCAACTCCCCCTTACCCCTCCTTACATATTTTCTACATTTAAAATATTTCAATTTTTATGACTAATTAAATTGTCTCTATAGCGTCCTGTCAATTTTCGATTTTCTATCACACATAAAAGTATTTGTTTGTACCAATTTTGTAAATTGTAAACCACCTCCCCGTTAAAACAACTCCTACATAAAAAAATTATTGTAAGGCAAATATGGTTATCTGGATTTGCTATGTCTACCTGCCTGCCAAATTTACATTTTCTACCACAACTAAATGTGTTTTTTTCCAATTCCCACAACCACCCACTTGCCTGTGTCCTAAAGTCACAATTAAAGATTAAACATTTCAAGCCTTAATAAAAGTTTGGAGTGGTATTTTTATCTTCCTGTTGAATTTCAGTTTACTACCTCACTAGGAATTAGTTGTTTACTATTAGTTTTTGAATTGTTTAATTCCCATGCTCTGGTCTCCATTCCACTCTTAGAAATGTTAAATTTTGGTATTTATTTTGTTATATGGTCAAAGGAGTATGTCTGCCAGATTTTTATTTTATACCTCAACTAAAAAAATATTCTAAATATATGCTCTCCATTCTCCAGAGCCACATTTTGAAATTTCCCAATCTTTGATTTTTCAAATACGAGAAGACTTGAAGGAAAGAAGAAAATTCTGTGAGCTGAAGGAGGCAGAGGACAGGGCGCCTTGGTGGTCTAAGTTCACTGACAAAAGGAATGGACCTGTGGTAAGACAGAACATCTAATTATGATGATAATAATAAAGGTATATCCCGCTACCTTTCTGCCAATCAAAATGTCAAGTTTCCAAACCCAGAGGCTGGGTATGTACAGTGACGAGTGAGTGAGTCCCACATCTTTCTGACACTCTCCACTCTCTTTGGGGGAATAAATGTGAAAATCACTCAAATTCATTTCATTAAATTCTAGAAAGAAACCTTAGTTTAATAATTCAAGGTTCTATGTTCGCTGTTTAAAAAGATACATCGGTGAGTTTTAAAATCTTTCAACCTTCCGTTCACCCCCTTAAAGATCAAATTTCAAGAATGATTTGTCTATCTGGAACTGTCCTTCTACCTGCCTGCTAAATTTATATTTTCTACGACACATAATAATTTTTATTTTTAGGCCTCCAACACAAAAATTTCCTAGAGTCCCATCAAAAATTTAAGGTTTTCATACTTCTATGATTATTTGGAGTGGTCTCTTTACTTTCCTGAAAATGTTAATTTTCTACTACATTCCATTTTTTTATCTTCCCCCCCTGATCACCCGTAATTCATGGAGCCCATTTGGAAATTTCCTGTTTTTAGATTTCTCTGGCTATATGGGGCAATGCCTCTTCTTTCCTGCCAAATTCTAGTTTTCTGGCTCATCTTTAAAGTAGATTTTCTTCTTTGGACGGATCTATTTTCAGCTTTAAATAATATATAGAGATATTAGCCTGAACCAACAAAAAAAAACCTAATTATTCAACCAGTATCACATAACTCAGAAACGCCAATTAAAAGACAACAAACATGGATGCGTAGAGCTTGAATCGTTAATAAAGCTAAGTAGACACGACACAATATATTGTACAAGAAGTTGTTTAAGAAATTATATAATACTAGCGGGCCCGACAAACGTTGTCCTGTCCGAACGATGGCTTTTCGTTTGGGTGGCATAATTGATTTCGATAATAAAAAAAATACTATGTGATCATCACAATTACAAATTCACAATGAACTCCAATTAGTGAGTAACACAAATATTACAAATTTAGTGTTTGTCAAGACGACATACAAAATAAAACATCTTTTCATTTTTGGCATTTCGCCCACAACTCCACAAATATCAGCTGTATCAAAAAAAATTTGCGAAGCTTGCTTACAAATTTGTATGCCGGGTACAGTTAATTTTATTTTATTGATCCCCCCCCCCAAACTCCCCAAAAAATCCCTAAAAAATAAATAATAAATCCTAGAACCCGATTGCAGCGCCACCTACCGGGTCCAATTGTGAATCTAAACCATCCACGGATCCACTCAAAAACACACACAAAATGTCATCAAAATCGGTCCAGCCGTTTAGGAGGAGTTCAGTGACATACACACGTACAGAAGAATTATATATATTAAGAAAGATATTTTGGTCACATCGATTGCGTTCAAGTTTTAACTCAAGACTGTTCACATGGCGTATGTGATAGCACATCATGTTTTGAGCACAATCTGTGAATAGTCACAGATAGTAAAAATTCCTTTGAATATATCTCCTTATAATTTTATATATAATATTATATATAATTTTTTATATAATATTATATAAAATTTTTAGCGTAACATGTTTCTTACAATAATAATTTCATGGTTAATAAGTACTCTGTAATTTATTCAAACAAAATTATGTCTAGCAGACAAGGTTATCAATACTTTCAACTCAAAATTTGTACAATAAATATAACTGACATAGGGTGTATTCGACTCCCCACAAGGTACAATATATTGCATACAAAAAGTTGTTCAAAGCAAACATTGTACAATCTTTGGTTTTCGCACGACGCCATATTTAGGGTGCAACTTCTTGCTCAACTTTTGTACAAGAAGTTGTGTCTTGTTTACCAGGCTCTGAGAGTTGATGATTAAATAAACATGGTAGCTTTGATTTAGCAAATAAATGTTTTTGTACTTAAAAGCCTTGCGCAAGCAATGTTGTCAGTCATAATAATTTTTGAAGCAAAGGTTAGCGACCGACTCTAAGCGATTACTTAAACGTTTTGCATCGTGGTCATAATAGCCCTGTTGGGCTGGTCTAGTACAACTGGGCGCCGCCAACCGGGTGCTGGTAAGATTGGGTGCCCGTTAAAAAAGTAATAATTGAGGAGCTTATTTTCAAAACGGCTCTTGTCGTTTTCCTAAATTTATGGGAAATTGAAAAAAAAACATATTTAGATTTAAAATTTGAACTCATCATCTCATGAATATTTTTATGAGATTTATTATACTATCAGGTGTGTCTCACATTAATATTAACACTTTAAAACTAACACTTTTTTATAATTAAATAAATTAAATTGGACAAGGGGCGTTCTGAAACTAAAGTATGAACAAAATACATTTTGAAATTAAAAACAATGGACAAGAGACTATTTGTTTTAAAATTCATATTCAAACCTATTTTTGCAATGAAAGTAGCTTTTATTTTCCAAATGAAATAATAATAAAATAATAATTGCTAGATTAGAACATAGTATGAACATAAAAAAGTGTTTTGTATATTATAAAAACATCATAAAAATATTAGAAATTAAATTACTGTCATTTCACTGTTATTAAAGAAGAAATATATTCTTAAAAACACAGTTTGGACTTTTTAATCGGCATCCTCCATCATTCCCCCTTCTAATTCATCTTAGGAGGCTTCATCAGTTGTCTCCCTGTGAAATATTATATCTTGGTAGAAGTGCAGTTTAGGATTTTCCTCCCATCCTTCTCTAAAATGCAGGTCCAGTAGCCGTTTTACATTCACGATCTTTTGCCTCTTTACAGGAACACCAATGGGAATCAACGGTAGTGTTAATTGTGAAACATCCACCTTTGGCTTAAATACTTTTCTGGACATTCCTATGTCAATGTTATACCACGGCTCACCCTTGATAAGGATAGAAGCAGTTGGAGTTGATCCTCGGGTGATGATAAATCTCTTTGAAGACGCAAACTTGAAATGCCTCTGGCCAGGCTTCCTCATCGTTTGTTGTGACACAAGCTTCCAATCAAAAACAGGCCAGTCATCCCCCATTTTTAAAACAGTCCCATGTTTACTGAAAATCTCCCAATATTGTTCACGCTTGATAATCATATCAAGAGCTTGGAGTTGAATCTATATCCGGCCAAAGACTCGATCTGGCGACAGGTAAGAATGCCCTGGCACAGAAAAAACCAAATAAACTTCTTTCAAATGGCGTGGGGCACAGTTTTCAAGCCAATACATGAGCATGCAAGTCATAGAAGAGTTTTTATTTTGGCCCCACAGCCATCTGCAAAGAGCCGAATTATAGAGGAGCCTTCAAAATTCATATTTTTCAACCTGTGAAAAACAGCGGATGAAATCTGTGCCGAGCCCTTGGCTCCATCTGATTCAGTCCCTGTGTAAATGAACACTTTGTCTTGGGGTTGTTTGTCAGTAGACGTTCCTTCACATATAGTGAAATTGTATATGTAGAACTGCCTACTATAATACGCGGCCTGGTCAGGTATCTTGGGTAACACTTGGTTTTTCTGTAAGTCAAAAGAAATCGTTACCTGTCCGTCGTTCTTGGCTCTTAGCTGAGAAAAAAATAAATCGCTTCTTCTTTTGTGTAGTTCTTGCTCTGTAACGCAAGATGTGTCTCCAGCTTGTATTTTTAGCTCATACTGTATACATTTCGAGCACTTATCTACAGCTGGGGAATCAAAGCTCAAGTTGTCATTAGTAAAAATTTAATAGAAGTATGAATATGGCACTTTGAGTTCTGTTGGAACATTTTCATTGTACTTTTCACTAAGTCTTGAAATTGAAAGGTAGCTCGGTAAATATTGCTTAGTTTTACTGGATGCTCGACAGTAGTGTTTCTCTAAGGAAACAAGACTTTCAATGTAGGAATTTACTGCAGCCTTTTTGTCAACAAAATGGTGAGTCTTGTGGTCTCACCCCCCTGTTTTCACTGGGCAAAAGTCTAGTTTTAAAATGTCTATTGCACACTCGCTGAGCTCGTTTCAAATTAATGCCCAAAATAGAACAAAAGCCTTTCTTACATACATTCACGAGTTTTGTTTTTCCGTTGTTTTGTTGTTTTTGGGACCAGGAAACGATTAATAGTTTCTCGTACTTGTTTTCGCTCAGCTCGAAGTCTTATACGCTTTGGTGATTCACTGTGAGTGCACTTAAGGATAAAATTGTCTTGTACTTGCTTGTCTTTTTCAGAATAAAAGGATTGGTGGAACTTGCGTATATCTTGCATTGAGAGTTCACAACATTTTAATGATTTACCAATATTTTTGCACTGGGGATGTCTTGGCAACGATTTTGCAGAATATCGTTTCACTTTTTCCAAGGCCCTTTTCCATTTCTCCGGTTTTCTATGTCTTTTACGGCCTTCTCCCCTTTCACAAGGTATAGCCTGGGCAAGGCCGTAGCCAGCCAATAATTTCAGGGGGGGTTTGGTGGGCATATTCCCCAATTGCTGGAAGCTAGAAAAAATTCTAAAGGATAAAGTGTTCTAGAAGCTATCTGATGTGTTTTTATGGCAACATTACCCCCTAACTGCTGAAGGCTTGGACCATTTCTAAACATTTAACACCTCTAGAAGCTCTCTGAAGTGCTTTTTATGGTAACACAGCCCCCTAATTTGTAGTTGTATCTTAATTTTGATATTGTTTGAACCATAAATAAAGCCATATATATTTTGTTCATAGAATTTCGGAGGGGGTTTGAACCCCCAAAACCCTCCCCTGGCTACGGCCTTGAGCCTGGGACCTTCTAACATTGTCTTCATTAGACTGCACACCTTCCATTATGTACGCCACACTTTCAAAAAATTTCTCAAGCGTTATTTTGGATTGAGAAAGAAAAATAACTAAACAAAAATCAAAATATATTCCAAAATCTATCAATAAAATTCACTTATTTTGAAGGTAGACCTAATTGAATTATACCTTTTGCGTAGCCAAACATATGTTTAACCTAAACCCAATATCAAGCACAACAGCTGTTTGAAACTAGTACATGGCTAGACTACACATATTAAAATTTAAAGACTTTGGAATATATTTTGATTTTTCATTCTTACCCTTTCTAAAATTTATCTAAATAAATCTTTTAATGCACTAGAATAATAAAAAAAACAATTTATCTCAATTAACTCGCTAAGAAAACGAGCCCGGTAACACCAAACTTCAGTAATTAATACACACATAACCTATCGTCAGAATTTGAATTCAAGGCTTTCCAGCTGATCATCAGGGTTACCACTCTTGAAATTCTACAAGAAACTATGAGAAATAAAAAGGATTTAAATTAATTTGGTATTTTTTCTCTGTGGTAGATAAATTGATTGTTTAGTGGACAAGAGACAGTATGAAACTAAAGTGGCACGGTGTTTATGTTCTCCTATGGACAAAAGTCATTTTAAAAATAAAAGTTAAGAACTTTTGTATTATTTTATGGCCACCATTTACATGTAGACTAGAGACAGTTTGATTCCAAGCCTCATATTTAAACCCAATTTTAAATGATTTAGAGAATATTTTGGTTAAAAATGAAGATATTTTAACAAAGAGGAATGCATGAAGAATATGGTGATATTAAAATCTCAATTTCGACCTAGGGTGGACAAAGGACATTTTGAAACTAGCCTCCTCAATTGTTTTTTACTAAATATTAATTTTTAGAGTTTTTTAAATTTATAACAAAGGAAACTTAATTTGTGCATATTTATAAAGTTAGTGTACTTGAAATTATAAAATTTAGATTTTTTTTTAATAACACATACATGAAAAATAAGAACTTTGCGTAAAATAAACCACGTAAAGATGTATTAATCTAACCTAACCTAACTAATTCCTAGTTGTTTGTTTTTATTTTTTACAACTATAACATTTAAACATTTTTTGTCTTGGTGCCCAGTCTTCCCAGTACCCGTATGCAAGCGCCCAGTTGGCCGAACCCGAGCGTGTGATGGACATATTCTACAAGGTTAACACAGGCCTACCTTAAATATCACGTAAATGTGCTATTTTAAAAATAATATTTTAATTGTATTTTTACTTATCAGAGAGTTTAGAATATTAATTTTTTCCAACAATCACAAACATTAAATTATTAGGCTCTTAATTTTTTAAGCACAACTTAAGTGTTTATATCTATTAAATGTGACGCAAGAATTTTAGAGTTTACTACATTTTGAAGTATTATATTATGTTAAAATCAACATTTAGTAAGTAACTAGAAAAATAAAACCGTAAAATTTAAATAATCACTTAACAAATACTGTATTAATTTAATTTTAGTTACTCACTTGATCAGCTACACAAATATTTGCAAAGTAAGGTGTCTACCACGTTAAGGAAGGATGTAATAGTAATGTTAAACTCACTAAAAGCTATACAGTTATGAAATAACCAACCCATAAATTAAAATAGTAGTGAGGCTAAAATTAAATTAATATTAAAATGAGCTATTAATAACGTCACGTGAGAATATAAGAGTCTCGATTGTTCATGTGGAATGGTATTTGAATTATTAGTTCTCAAATCTTATACATAATTTGATAAGCCCGTTTCCGGTAATAGAAATAACGAGAAAATGACTTAACAGATTTTGACAAACGACCACTCATTTTGACGGTTATGAGTCCAGGATGTCGGGAAAAAAGTAGCTATCTACAAAAACCCGATTTTCACAAAGAATTTTCAGTTTTTCTTTATTTTTTAGTTACCATGGAATCCGTGATTTGCTGTATGGCTGTAAATCTCTAAATAAAAGAGTTGACTAAAAATAAATAACTCAATCTTTATTTTTGGTCCGAACACATCATAATTTTCTCTTTGGATGCTGGTCATAATATATTTAAAATGAGATTCCCAAATTGGGAAACATTTAATTTTTATTGGAATGTTGTTATCGTTAATTCGAATTTAAATCAATAATATTGAGCATAATCCGAAAATTAAAAGTTAAGTTGTTAAGTTAGTGAAAATATTGTTTACGTTATGTTTCGTGCACCATCAAATATTGTTTGAATATCTTTAGGTATGTATTATAAGCAAAAAACCGATAACATTATATCCAATAATTTAAAAAATTACCCATTTCAACTATCAAAGTATGACTTTTGGTGTTAATTTTTTCAAATAAAGGGTTTAGTTGTTCATTTTATTCAAATAATGGGTTTTGATGTTCATATTAGCAAATAGTAACACAATAAAAATACATAAGGGTATCTATGTTTTCATTTTACAGCTTAGTTTTGAGGATATGATATTTAAAAAGTATTATTTTGTGTATCTCATCTATCTTTTCACAGTCTTACAATTAATACAGGAAGTTCAGTTATGTTTCCTTGTTGATACTTAATTTTGAGGTAATGATATTTAACAATACCATAATGTTTGAGTACCACATCTATATTTTCAGTCCAAAAATAATAAGTCCTTATAACACGAACTTCTTGACCAAAAATAATATATCTAATATTTAGAGATTCTGAAACAATTTTGAAAAAAGGTTAAATTAACTAAGCCGAAAGGGAATTTAGAGTACGAAGATATTTATCAAACTATAACAGCGTCGCTCACCTTAACGAAGCCAGTATTGAAATAAGTGATAATATAACAAAATCATTATTTTATATAGTCCTTGAATATATAATGTGTTCTCAAGGATTGTGAATGACAGGAGGGGCAAAGGGGTAGTGTGTAGCGTCCTTTGAGAATATGCTGGAAAGTACGACGTCCACCTGGACGTCAGTGGAAGGGACCAGACTACGGCCTTGCCAAACAGAGCCGTTAGAGCGCAGTCAACTCTCATGCATTTTAATTTTTTTTTTCTGGGCGTGGCTTGTTAACAGCGATGAGGAATAAACCACGGGCCTTGTTTCAGTCAGGTAATAGATAGTGCCG